>CM064529.1:41449872-41537679 GCA_032716605.1 Paralithodes platypus
CAACATATTCACAAGCACACACACATACAACACCACACACATACAACACCCTACCACATGACCACTCTACCACACCACCACCCTCCCTAGATTAACACACAAACACACACAAACAAAATTAATAAACTCAAAAACAAACACAACACAACACACAAACAACACCCTACCACATGACTACTCTACCACACCATCACCCTCCCTAGATTAACACATACACACACACCACACACACACATAATATACTCACAAACATACACAACACCACACACATACAACACTCTACCACACCACCACCCTCCCTAGATTAACACACAAACACATACACACAAACACAACACCATATATATATACAACACACTTTTACACACTACCAAATGACCGCTGTACCACATTAAACCATCACCACCACCACCCTCTCTCAATTAACACGCACACACACTCATAACTCCACATACTGTATATATACACACACACACACACACACATATATAACACACCATACCCCACACACACACACACACAGAGACACAACACAAACTCTAAAACAACACACACACACACACACACACACACACACACACACACACACACACACACACACACACACACACTATCAAATAACCACTCTACTAAAGTACACCACCACCACCACCCTCTCTCAATTTCACACTGGGATAGTCTCAATTAGCTGTCTACACTATCCCAGCCGTATGGTCCTAGTGTACTGTCTGATGGCGTTAATGGGTTTCCAAATGTAAGAGTAATTGTCCCTATTAATTTGAATTGAATTGAATTGAATTGAAATCAATCAGTCGTCAATGAGAGAGAGAGAGATAGATAGATAGATGAACAAATAAACAAATATATATGATAAGAGAATCGTAATCACCGCTTGTTTTTATTTACAAACTTTCGCCGTCGTCTCTCTCTCTCTCTCTCTCTCTCTCTCTCTCTCTTACTTCCTTTCTCTCTCTAGCTCTCTCTCTCTCAGAACAAAAATTGATTCTGTGCAGCGTAAAGCAACTAAACTAATTCCCTCTCTGAAAAACAAGCCATAATATTATGAAAGATTAAAGAAATTAATTTTGTTCTCGCTAAAGAAAAAGAGTTTGCGAGGCCAACTTATCGAGTGTTTTAAGATACTTAAACGATTTGACAGAGTAGATATCAGTGCACTGTTCACGATTAATAATAATGCTGCAACCCGAGGTAACGGAATGAAATTAAATAGAAAAAAAAAGTCATCCTTAGATGTGACACAAAATGTCTTCACATACAATGTGGTTAGAGTGGAATCGTTTACCAAGCAAGGTGGTCGACAGTAATTATATCGATACGTTTAAGAAAAGACTGGACGATCATCTAATGAAGATTAGATTAATTTGAATTAATCAGTAGGCATGTGTAATTTCCCTTTCAAACGGATTTCTTCCTATACTATATAAAAACTTTCCTTGTGGGCATTTCCTGACCCATAAGGTTACACTTCATCCTATTTTTCGGTACGGCTTTTTAGCCGGGGGGTGGGGAGAGAGCCTTCTACTTTACTGTCCTATTCTTTAGAGGTTCAGGTATTCGAACTGGTGTAACCTTATGCGCCTACGACTATTCATGAAGCTTACTTTATGTTCATTAATAGTATGCTTAAACACTTGCACATTTGAACTGATCTAGAATAAGGTTATAATCATTATAATAAACCATCATATGACTTAACGAAGCAAGTTTCTAATCGCTGAACACTGGACGATCATTTTAGAGAAAACTCCCAATGTATAAAAAACAACCAGCAATAAAAAAAAAATAATATCCAGTTTAAAAAAAAAAAAAAACAACAAGCACACAAAAAAAATAAAAAAAAAAAAAAAAAAAACGCAAAAAAACCAAAACAAAAAAAAAAAAAAAAAAAAAAAAAAAGAAAAACAAAAAAAAAAACAGAAAAAAAAAAAAAAAAAACACACACAATACAAAGCATCAAAGACAGAAAAAGCACGGCATAAGACACAATAAACAAAAGTTGTAGAGGTTAATTTTCACCGTGAGAACAGCGGCCAAGAAGAAACCATAGACTTGATAGGGGGGGTGTGTCATGTTTAAATAGTTTTTGTAAGAGCTAAAACACAGCACGGTTTTACCAGGGGATAATCTAACAGGATATATATGAAGTACCTACAACTCTCTAGATAAGGTGTTAAGAATATGTTCTCTCTAACAATCACCAGCCTCTCTAAAATAGAATCCCACCTCCTCCCTCCCTCTCTCACTCGCTATATACGGAATTGTATGGGGAAAGTGCCGAATTACATGCTTTTTGCACTCGCGTTGCGGGGTTGTTGCAAGAAAACTAACCATCATAAAAGGATCGTTATGGTGTCATTGGAAAGCTCTGTTTATGCCCTTTCAGGGATAGATACTTGTTTTATGCTCTTGGTCTTATTTAGGCATGAAAATGATCACGTAAACAGCCCTATTTTGGCTAAAAACACCCCGCTGGGCGGTACATATAAATAAACCGCCTAGCCCGCTAATAAGGTGTTAAGAATATTAAGGACGAGATAGCAAAACCCATGACACAGCTATTTAACTTATCATTACTATAGGGGATTGTACAGTCGTCAGGATTAATTTGTTTCAGTTTCCCTGGACTAAGGCGTTAGTAGCACTGCACGATGAAGAGGTATCCCCTCCGCCTCCTCTCCTTGTTGTTACCATACCTTCACCGAAACCCTTCCATTTTCTCTCCGATCCCAGAACTACACCCACCCTCCCGTCTCTCGTTCTCACCCAGTTAGGAGCTACTCTGGACCTCACCAATTGCATGTATTCTCAACACCTAATTGAGGAATGCAATGTATCATAGGCAGAGTCAAGTATTAGCCTTACTAAATTTGAAAGAAAGAAGGATATATAGATAGAGGGAGAGAGAGAGAGAGAGAAAGCAGGGGGTGGGGGGGGGATGTTCGCCGAAAACCTTACATATGATTCGAGTGATTCATACCGATACATTTACCATTGACCCCTGAAACGTTCAAGCCGGTGGACTGTATCATAGTCTAATATGGCTGCCAAACTAACCCACGTGAAGTTGTATTTTATGTTCATCGTTGTAATGGCTGTCTGGGCTACGTAACAAGCTTGAGACAACGAGGACCGTCTGTGTCAATTGCACCATGAGTCTCTCCCATCAATGAACACACAAAGTAAACCATTCAAGTATTTTGAATTATTTCTTTTTCTACACTTATTAAATACTAATATCAATACTTATTAGCGCGTATACAAGAACAAAACATTTGCTTAATCTTATTCACCACAAATCTCTCTGCTTCCAGTCATTTCAGGACTCATTAAGTGTAAACAGCCAATTTGCCAATAAATGCTATGAATTATTGCCGAGAATGTGCCCAGTGAGTCGGCCATGAGACTTCGTTACGCTAACTCAACACTCATCCTCTTAACGGAGCTATCTACCTAATCATTAGGCCATATTGTTTTCCTAATTGGCCATAATGTAAAACTACTGTATATAAACGGGACACAAACTACCCTCGGGCAAGGTACTGGGGTTTTCGAAAAGAGCTCCAGGATTTAAAATATTACTTGACATAAACAGGCTTAATAATACTGAAGGATTGATAACCAATATATTGTATAAGCCATATTTTAATTAATTACCCCTCGGGTACTCTTACGCTCTTCTATCCATGAGGGAGGGTCTAATTTTTAATTTCCCCTGCCCTCAACACCTTACGCTCACCCATACATTAGGGAAGGACTTATTCATGTTGTCACCTTACCCCTAACACCTTGCCATAAGGTTACTCTATTGGATCAGGTATCTTGTTTTGTAACCAAGTTAAGGGGGGAGCGTTCACTATGGCAATGTAGCAATATGGGTTGAAACATAGCAAATTGCGTTAAATACTCCCTGAGTAATGGCAAGACGTAGGGTATCTACTCCACATAATACTATTGAAAGCTTAACGCCCATTCAGCTTATTCTCTTGAGATAACTTTAAAGATAATTTGAATTCACACATGTTAAGAATAATTACAAATCCTATATAAAGCCCATTTATTAAATCCCAGATTAACTACAAGTTATAATTTGAACTGGTCCAATTATTTTACTACAATACCACTCTGTATAACAGATGCGTTTATAACCAAATAATCTCATTATACCTTATGTATAATTATACAAGTGTGTATGTCTACCCCTCATATCTGGTATATCCATATCATGAGCAGTTAACCCTACTAGTAACGGTAGTAATTCAGGTTAGGTTTTGTTTAGTTCATATGTTTAATGTGCAGTAGATGGTGGTCGAGAGATGTGTGGGAAATACTTCATTCCTTCATTAGGTGTTCAGAATATTTAATGTAATCGGTGAGGTCACAGAAGTAGCTCCTAGCTGCGTGAGAGCAAGAGAAGGGAGGGTGGGTGTAGTTCTGGGGTCGGAGAGAAAATGGGAGGGTTTAGGTGGGGTTATGGTAACAACAAGGAGAGGAGGTGGAGGGGATACTTCTCCACCGTGCAGTGCTACTAACAGGCAAAATGAAACTAATTAATCCTGACGACTGTACCAAGTGATTGGTAAAATGCGAACATTACCGTACGCCAATATACAAGAAGGGTAGCAAGGCCCAAGCAAGTAGTTACAGACCAATTAGTCCTAACTTTAATTATAGGAAAAATCGTGGAAAAAAAACCCTTAGAGATAAGATAATAGATTACCTCGAATCAAACAACCTAATCAAAAAATAGTCAACATGACTTTAGATCACATAAGTCATGCCTAACAAATTTGATTAAATTCTATAATAAACTATTCATATATAACGATATGACGAAAACTAGATATAATCTTCTTGGACTTTCAAAAAGCTTTCGACAAGGTGCCACATCAATAAACTAATGGCTAAAACTAAGGGGAGGTGTGGTGGAGTGGTCATGCCACTGGATCCGGGTTCAAATCCCGATATGTCAATGGGAAGATATTATTGGGATTGAATTTGTGCTGTACCTAGTATCAGTGCATTACCACAAAGCCCACCGAAATGCCAAAAAAATACCCTCATTGTTCCCTGATTAAATAACACTGTATGAATATTCCCATATTCAAAATATGTTACAGGGGGACAATGCCTAGTGAGTTCACTGCTCAATAGGTGGCGTTCTGAGAGTGAGGATCTGAGTCTGGAGGGTGAGACAGTGAAAGACTTGAGCGAAGCAACCAGCCGCTTCAGAAATGGAGCTGCTTCGAGCCATGATGGATGCTTCGTATGTCTCACTCTCCAGACTGGAACAAGACCTCACGGGCTTCACCGTGTTGAGCGGTGGAATGTACAGGCTCTCAGCCTATGCCCGAGAAGGAGTAGTTGGAATATAGAAAAAAAGAAAAAAAAACTAAAAAAAAAAAAAAAAAAAAAAACTCGAGAGGATCGGTATCAAAGGTAAAATTCATTCTTGGGTACAAAATTGGCTTAGAGACAGAAGACAGAGAGTGGTGATAAAAGGAGTGGAATCCGAGTGGGACCCTGTCACTAGTAGAGTTCCGCAACAAGATTGTTGCGGGTTTCGTTAAAAAAACCTGGGTGTGTAAGTAAAATACTGTCTCCATATGGAGCAGGTACTTCATGTGACAAACCAGTGAGTAAAATAGAAATAATCAGTCAAGATAGTGCGGATATAGTGATGTGTAATAGTAGTATCGATAACACTACACATGTAACTGATAGCAAAGATGAGAATACTGATAGAGTAGAATTTCCGTCTAGAGCTAGTAGTTCAACAGGAAATAATAAGTTAGCTAAACACAATAGAAAATTAGTTTGCAAATAAAAGTCATAGGTTGAGGGTATATTATACAAATTGTAGGAGTTTATGTAACAAAATGAACGAACTTAGAGCACTCGTTAGCACAGAAAATATAGAAATAATAGCGCTAACTGAAACGTGGATTAATACAGAATCTAGGCATTTTTTAGCAGAATTTGATATTCCAGGATATAGTTTGTTTAAATATGACCGAACAAGTAGGAGGGGCGGGGGTATAGCAGTGTTTGTCAGGAGTACATTAAAACGCTGTATTAAATCAGGTATTAGACTAAATAATGATAATGAAAGTGTTTGGGTAGAGGTTAACGAAGGTAGTGAGACCATAGTTATTGGAGTTATATATAGACCGCCTAATATGAGTAGAAATGGCGGAAAATCGTTATGGGAGGAAATTAAAATAGCATCAAGGTTTAGCAATGTGTGCATTATGGGAGATTTTAATTTTCCGAACATTGATTGGCAGCACCAAATAGGCGACTCCGATTCAGTAGAGTTTATAGAGGTAGTACAAGATAGTTTTTTATTTCAATTCATAGATACGCCGACTAGAGGTATTAATATTCTTGATTTAGTTTTCAGTAACAATGAACATATGATAAATAATGTAGAGATTGGTGACCACCTAGGAAATAGCGATCATAAATCTATTTATTTTAATATACAATGGACAGGGAATGCTAAAGAGAATACGACACTTATCCCAGATTTCAGAAAAGCCGATTATGGTGGGCTAAGAAGAGACTTAAGGGTGGACCCTATTGTTAAGCGATTAAGTCAGGATATGCCAGAGTTAAACTTGCCACCTACATATAACCAGTTTATTGCTTCACTCCACAATGCTCAAAATAAATATATCCCTAAAAGAAGATTTAGATCGACGCAGAACCAACCAAAATGGATGACTAACAAGCTAATAGATCTTATAGGAAAAAAGAAAGGAATATATCGAAAAATAAAGAAAGGTGAAAATCATTTACATATATACTACCAGACTCTATCAAGACAGGTCAAAAAGGAAATCAGGAAAGCAAAAATAAATTATGAAATAAGGATAGCCAGCGACTCAAAAAATAACCCTAAAGCTTTTTACCAACTATATAAATCTAAAGTTAGAGATGTAATAGGCCCCCTAAAAACTTCAATAGGAGAAATAACAGAAAATGATTTAGAAATGTGCAGTACATTAAATAGTCAGTTTCTTTCCGTTTTCACTAATGAAAATTTGGCACAGATTCCAGAAGTCAATATGGTATATAGTGATAGTATAGAAAATATGTTAAGTACAGTTAGTATAAGTAGAAATGATGTGCTTAAGGAAATTGACAGACTGAAACCTCAAAAATCGCCTGGTCCTGACGAGGTATATGCTAGAGTATTAAAAGAATGCAGAGATGAGTTAAGTAGTCCATTAGCATTTATATTTAACAAGTCATTAGAAACAGGTTTAGTTCCAGAAGCTTGGAAGCTTGCAAATGTAGTTCCGATCTTCAAAAAAGGTGATAAATCGATAGCATCCAATTACCGTCCCATTAGTCTCACATCAATCATAGGAAAGTTGCTAGAGTCTATTATTGCTAGGAAAATTAGAAGCCACTTAGTAAAATTTAACTTAATCAATTCTTCTCAGCATGGATTCACTCAGGGACGTTCGTGCCTTACTAATTTGCTTAGCTTTTTCTCAGAGGTATATGAAGCAGTAGATAGTGACAAGTCATATGATATTATATATTTAGATTTCAGTAAAGCTTTCGACAGAGTCCCTCATGAGAGATTGATGAGAAAGGTTGAGGCACATGGAATAGGAGGGTCGTTGTTGGGATGGATTAGGTCATGGCTAATTGGTAGGAAACAGAGAGTCAGCATAAATGGTACCAAGTCAGAGTGGGGAGCAGTCAAAAGTGGTGTCCCCCAGGGATCGGTATTAGGTCCCCTGTTGTTTCTTATATACATAAATGACCTAGATTTAGGTATAACTAGTAGGATAAGTAAATTCGCAGGACGATACTAAAATGGGGAGATCAATTGATTCAGATAGCGATATAGAGTGCCTCCAAAGGGATCTAGATACCTTACATGAATGGTCAGTAAATTGGCAGATGAAGTTTAACATTGACAAATGCAAGGTATTAAAGATAGGGAAGATGCAAACAAATGTTAAATATAAACTAGCTAATTTAGAATTAGAAAATTCAGACTGCGAGAAAGATCTAGGTGTGTTTGTTAGCAATGATTTGAAGCCTAGGAAAACAGTGTATAAGCGTTCGTAATAAGGCAAACAGGATTCTCGGGTTCATCTCTAGGAGTGTGAGTAACAGAACTGCTGATGTTATCTTAAAACTTTACTTGTCATTAGTGAGACCCCATATGGATTATGCTGTCCAATTTTGGTGTCCTTATTACAGAATGGACATAGATTCATTGGAGAGAATTCAGCGTAGAATGACAAAAATTATCCATAATATTAGAAATTTTCCGTATGAAGAAAGGTTGAAGAAATTAGGTTTACATTCGTTAGAGAGACGCAGAGTTAGAGGGGATATGATAGAGGTGTTCAAGTGGGTTAGTGGGATTAACAAAGGGGACATGACAAATGTACTAAAGCTCAGTGATAGCGAAAGAACTCGTACCAATGGTTTCAAATTAGATAAATTTCGTTTCAGAAAAGATATAGGCAAATATTGGTTTGGTAACAGAGTTGTAGATGGGTGGAATAGGCTACCAAGTGATATAGTGGGATCAAGAACGATAGGGAGCTTTAAGAAAAAATTGGATAAGCATATGGACGAGAAGGGTTGGGTGTGAAGGGGGATCAGCCGGGTTGGGCCAATCAGCGCTCTGCAGACCCCCGTAATCCTGCGTTAATCTCTAACCGGTTTGGTAAGATGATCCTCAGGGTATTAGAGTGTTGAGCCTATAATTGGGCTTTGTAATTGGGGTTGTGTGGGACAGGGATCTGCCTTGCTTAGGCCAATCGGCTTTCTGCAGACTCCCATTTTCTTATGTTCTTATGTTATGTTCTTATGTTTGGTCCTTGGACTGGTCCTGTTTCTCATTTACATTAACGATATCGATGTATGGATAAACAACACCATCTCCAAATTCGTCGATGATACAAAGATAGGGAATGCAGTCCTGACCGAAGAAGATAAAGTCTGATTTAAACAAGATATCAGAGTGGTCTGAAAAATGTCAGGTGCTGCAGGCTGGTAGCAGAAATAAGAAATACAAATACGAAATGAATGGCCAACAAATAAAAAACACAACGCTAGTAAAAGACCTAATGGTACTAATATCTGAAAACCTAAAAACTTACGAGTAATGTATAGCAGCTGCAAATAAGGCAATCAGAGCATTGGGCTTTATTAAACGAAAATGTACATATAAATATGAGACGTAATAGTGCCCACTTTTCAAACAGTATGGTGAGGCCCCACCTTTAATATTGTCAGTGCAGGATAGAGCGACGAAGATGATACCCTCATTTAGGGAAATCGTATGAAGAAAGACTTAAACGATTTGAACCTGTTCTCATTAAAAAAAAAAGTAGGTTGAGGGGTCAACTTATTGAGTGTTTTAAGATACTGAAAGGCTTCGACAAAATCAATAGAAATGCGCTATTCAAATTCAAGAATAATACTCAAACTCGCAGAATGGAATTCATTTAAAAACCAAAAAAGGCAAACCTAGATGTCACAAAGAGTTTCTTCATCTACAGTTTGGTGACAGTGGAATAAACTAGCAGCGAGAGTGGTGGAGAGCGACACAAAATAGGTTTTCAAGGGAAGGCTTGATCTCTATCAAGAGGGTGCTGGGGTGATATGAAACAAAAAACAAAAGTTTGTAAGGCCGGTCTGCATAGTAGGGACCCCGAGGTCTGTGTGGTCTGTGTATATATGTGACTATATGTAACTATATGCAAATCTCTCTCTCTCTCTCTCTCTCTCTCTCACACACATACACACACACAACCCCCCATTCAACTATTAGCTAAACCAATACAAAATCCATCCCCTTTCCCTCTCTCCCTGTTGTACCATCACCAACAATTATTATCTCTATATTGGATGTGTGGGCGAGAGACCCTGTAGTAACAGAGTTTGATATGCTCATTTAATCAATATAGTTGTATTTTTTAGTTACTTTACATAACGTAGTTTAAACACCAAGGCTATAATGATTACTATGAATTGACCATGTACATTTTCGAAATGTTTGAATGCAAAAAGTGTTCCTTGCCAGTCTGTGTGTTTTAAATGGCCCTGTTATGTGTGTGTGTATGTGTGTGTGTGTATGTGTGTGTATGTGTGTGTGTGTGTGTGTGTGTAAAGACAAATAAAAAAAAATAACAGAACATACTAAATACTCCACGAGCACTACGACTACAAACTGCAGGCCTATTGTAACATACATGAAGGTCTGCGCAAGCCTGGCAATGATTAAGAAAAAAAGGAGTGATAATTTACTTTTACATAATAGAACTGGACCTTGTAATCCAGAGAGAAAAATGCAAGGATACTTTTAAACCCATTGAGTACCGGTGACGTCCTTTATTATATTCTGGCAACTATTAGACAATCTTACTCATCTAAGAAAAGACGTCTACACATTATATTCTGGCAACTATTAGACAATTTTACTCATCTTAGAAAAGACGTCTACACATTAAAAGGTTTGATGGTGGTCTCGGGAGGAAACCAAAATAAAAAGATAAACCAATAACATAAAATAAATAAATATATAAAAACATATTATACAGTATATATGAATACTAATGTCCACTTATATCGGATACACACTAGGTACCCTCGGATGCCATAGTCTCTAGCCAACTCATAAGAATTCGTGGAACCCCTGTGTTTTTCCTAATGCAATTATAACTAGGCCTCTGGATTGGAATGTTGGATATAAATTGCTTCGCTATAAATAATATAGATAGTTTTGTAGTTGATTTATACATAATAATACAGATAGTTTTGTAGTTGATGTATACACAATCATATTCATAAATACGTTTAGAGATATACTTCCATAAATAAAAATAGGTGAAGTCCACTATTATTTGTGAGTGAGATAGAGACTGTGGCATCCTACGAGTGTATTATTTAAGTGATAGGCATTATAAGCATTGGTTAATACTTGAGATAATTATTTATATTTTGATAGTGATTTGAAAGAATATATCAGATAATTGTTTATATATATGTAATAAATCACCAAGATAACAATAATAAATAAAATTTAAGCACACACATTATATTTAACCCTTAGAAGATTCGATGACGCATTTATTGTCTGTGTTTTGGCAAGTATTATATGTTATTCAGAATGGAAAGGGTTTTGTGGACGTCTTAGAGTTAATTGAGGCAGTCTCACAGATCCTTCATAATTTGAATAACATCGTCTAATGATAGCCACAATAAACGGTCAAAATGGGTCTCAATCCGCACAGGGTTATAAGTGAAGCATTGCAACCAAGAATACACTATAAAAAATGGGGTGGTCAAAAATAAAAAATAAATCAATGTGTATGAAGCAGACAAAAGGCAAAGGTCACTAACCAGTGTCTTCCCCAAAGTTGAAAGAGTGATAGAGAGCCTCCCAAGATCATCAATCTTAAACAAAAATAACCTCAAGACCCCCTTTTGAGATCAATTTCTACATTTTGAGTAGGAAAATTACCCGGCCAAAGGCCGGTTACTTCTAAATAACAGGCTCCCTTTCGCTCACAAGGAAAAAATAGACACCTAAATCGTACAAAAATCATAAAATCGCCAAACAAATAGAGCGAATGTCTTTAAATCTTTGTGCTAAACATGAGCGAGAACGGGGTCCAGAAATAACAATTCTCGCCGAAAAATGTACCAACTATCACACCTAAAATATTGATACGCCTTTGACATGTACTATTGTGCTGATGTTAGAGAATGCAATGATTACCGTGTATATCTTGTATCCCAAGCAAACAAATCATGAACAACATGAATATGGCACCATACATCGGCTGAACCCACCACACCAAATGAATAAATTGTGACCCTGTATAAAAGGATTGGAAATATTGTATGCATGTACTGTGAAAATCCAATGTAATGCCTGATTGTCGCAAAGTGTCTGTAACTGAATTAGATGCGTACATCTGCTTGAGCTATCATGCCAAGTTTAGTACTTCTCTTGGTGTAGTGGCTAGAGCACTCGCCTCCCACCTGGCGGGCGGGCCCTCGGCCGATTAAGTGTTGTTGTTTTTTACTGTCTCCGAATACAGACCATTGGTCTGGAGTCCAACCCCCATGGCTTGGAGTAATCCAGGTGGTCTCCAAGTACTCCAACACATGATGTAGACCATCAGGGTGACTGGGCATGACCAGGCTATGTCAATTGAACATAAGAACATAAGAACATAAGAAAATGGGAGTCTGCAGAAAGCTGATTGGCCTAAGCAAGGCAGATCCCTGTCCCACACAACCCCTATTCAATTACAAAGCCCAATTATAGGCTCAACACTAATACCCTGAGGATCATCTTACCAAAACGGTTAGAGATTAACGCAGGATTATGGGGGTCTGCAGAGCGCTGATTGGCCCAACCCGGCTGATCCCACTTCACACCCAACCCTTCTCGTCCATATGCTTATCCAATTTTATCTTAAAGCTCCCTACCGTTTTAGATCCCACTATAGCACTTGGTAGTCCATTCCACCCATCTACAACTCTGTTACCAAACCAATATTTGCCTATATCTTTTCTGAAACGAAATTTATCTAATTTGAAACCATTGGTACGAGTTCTTTCGCCATCACTGGAGCTTTAGTACATTTGTCATGTACCCTTTGTTAATCCCACTAACCCACTTGAACACCTCTTATCATATCCCCTCTAACGAATGTAAACCTAATTTCTTCAACATTTCTTCATACGGAATATTTCTAATATTATGGATCCTTTTTGTCATTCTATGCTGTACTCTCTCCAATGAATCTATGTCCATTCTGTAATAAGGACACCAAAATTGGACAGCATAATCCATATGGGGTCTCACTAATGACAAGTAAAGTTTTAAGATAACATCAGCAGTTCTGTTACTCACACTCCTAGATATTAATCCGAGAATCCTGTTTGCCTTATTACGAACGCTTATACACTGTTTCTAGGCTTCAAATCATTGCTAACAAACACACCTAGATCTTTCTCGCAGTCTGAATTTTCTAATTCTAAATTAGCTAGTTTATATTTAACATTTGTTTGCATCTTCCCTATCTTTAATACCTTGCATTTGTTAATGTTAAACTTCATCTGCCAATTTACCGACCATTCATGTAAGGTATCTAGATCCCTTTGGAGGCACTCTATATCGCTATCTGATTCAATTGATCTCCCTATTTCAGTATCGTCTGCGAATTTACTTATCCTACTAGTTATACCTAAATCTAGGTCATTTATGTATATAAGAAACAACAGGGGACCTAATACCGATCCCTGGGGGACACCACTTTTGACTGCTCCCCACTCTGACTTGGTACCATTTATGCTGACTCTCTGTTTCCTACCAATTAGCCATGACTTAATCCATCCCAACAACGATCCTCCTATTTTTTTTTTTTTTTTTTTTAAGAGACAATGAACGGAGGAAGGAAAAACACAGATAAAACAAAAAGGTCCATGTGCCTAAAGGCATCCTCCATTCATAAATGTTTAACAACTGGATTTAAACATTTGTTGATTGTAAGTTTGTGGAAAGCAATTCGAGGGAAGTGAATTCCAAAGAGTAGTAGCTCTGGGGATAAATGAATTCTGATAAGCAGAAGTTCTGCATTGTGGAGGAGAAAGTGTAAATTCATGGGCGCTCTCAGCTGCCCTAGTTCTACGGGGAAAGATGTGGAGAGGCGGCACAATTGAAGCAAGTTCCTCGGAACAATTGCTGTGAAAATATCTGTAGAATAATGCAAGGGATGCAACGTTTCTTCGTATGGCTAATGTAGGAAGGTCCTGTGTGATTGCAGGGTTATTGATTAATCTAATAGCTTTATTTTGAATTTTGTCCAACTGCCTCAATGCAACCACTCCACTTCCCCACCAGAGGTGAACAGTAATCCATCTGAGAGCGCACATGACTTTTATATATTACGGCCAACTGCTCGTCAGTGAAGAATTCTCGAATGTGCCTCAACCTTTCTCATCAATCTCTCATGAGGGACTCTGTCGAAAGCTTTACTAAAATCTAAATAAATAATATCATATGACTTGTCACTATCTACTGCTTCATATACCTCTGAGAAAAAGCTAAGCAAATTAGTAAGGCAAGAACGTCCCTGAGTGAATCCATGCTGAGAAGAATTTATTAAGTTAAATTTTTCTAAGTGGCTTCTAATTTTCCTAGCAATAATAGACTCTAGCAACTTTCCTATGATTGATGTGAGACTAATGGGACGGTAATGGGATGCTATCGATGTATCACCTTTTTCGAAGATCGGAACTACATTTGCAAGCTTCTGGAACTAAACCTGTTTCTAATGACTTGTTAAATAAAAATGCTAATGGGCTACTTAACTCATCTCTGCATTCTTTTAATACTCTAGCATATACCTCTTCAGGACCAGGCGATTTTTGAGGTTTCAGTCTGTCAATTTCCTTAAGCACATAATTTCTACTTATACTCAACTCAACTCAATCCCACCCCTACTCTGTGCAACTCTCCAACCCAAGAGTGAAACGTTACTCTCAAACTTTCTTCTACTCAACAGCTGAGCTCTGGAACTCTCTCCCAGAATCACTCTTTCCCTCTTCCTATGACTTAAATTGCTTCAAACTCCGTGTGTCCAGGCATTTTGGCTCGAACGTCCCTTGATTTTGGCCCTGTCACTCTTTCAACTATGGGGGAGGCACTCGCTATAGGCAGTAATGCCTTTTGCCTCCCTCAATCATATAGAAAAGAAAAAAAAATAATACTAACTATACTTAACATATTTTCTATACTATCACTATATACAATATTGACTTCTGGAATCTGTGCCAAATTTCCATTAGTGAAAACGGAAAGAAACTGACTATTTAATGTACTGCACATTTCTAAATAATTTTCTGTTATTTCTCCTATTGAAGTTTTTAGGGGGCCTATTACATCTCTAACTTTAGATTTATATAGTTGGTAAAAAGCTTTAGGGTTATTTTTTGAGTCACTGGCTATCCTTATTTCATAATTTCTTTTTGCTTTCCTGATTTCCTTTTTGACCTGTCTTGATAGAGTCTGATAGTATATATGTAGATGATTTTCGCCTTTCTTTATTTTCCTTTCTTTTTTCCTATAAGATCTATTAGCTTATTAGTCATCCATTTTGGTTGGTTCTGCGTCGTCGATCTAAATCTTCTTTTAGGGATATATTTATTTTGAGCATTGTGGAGTGAAACAATAAACTGGTTATATGTAGGTGGCAAGTTTTAACTCTGGCATATCCTGACTTAATTGCTTAACAATAGTGTCCACCCTTAAGTCTCTTCTTAGCCCACCATAATCGGCTTTTCTGAAATCTGGGATAAGTGTCGTATATTCTATAGCATTCCCTGTCCATTGTATATTAAAATAAATAGATTTATGATCGCTATTTCCAAGGTGGTCACCAATCTCTACATCATTTATCATATGTTCATTGTTACTGAAAACTAAATCAAGAATATTAATACCTCTAGTCGGCGTATCTATGAATTGAAATAAAAAACTATTTTGTACTACCTCAATAAACTCTACTGAATCGGAGTCACCTATTTGGTGCTGCCAATCAATGTTTGGAAAATTAAATCCCCCATAATGCACACATTGCTAAACCTTGATGCTATTTTAATTTCCTCCCAAAACGATGTTCCGCCATTTCTACTCATATTAGGCGGTCTATATATAACTCCAATAACTATGGTCTCACTACCTTCGTTAACCTCTACCCAAACACTTTCATTATCATTAAATTTTAGTCTAATACCTGATTTAATACAGGTTTTTAATGTACTCTTGACAAACACTGCTATACCCCCGCCCCTCCTACTTGTTCGGTCATATTTAAACAAACTATATCCTGGAATATCAAATTCTGCTAAAAAATGCCTAGATTCTGTATTAATCCACGTTTCAGTTAGCGCTATTATGTCTATATTTTCTGTGCTAACGAGTGCTCTAAGTTCGTTCATTTTGTTACATAAACTCCTACAATTTGTATAATATACCCTCAACCTATTACTTTTATTCGCAACTAATTTTCTATTGTGTTTAGCTAACTTATTATTTCCTGTTGAACTACTAGCTCTAGACGGAAATTCTACTCTATCAGTATTCTCATCTTTACTATCAGTTACATGTGTAGTGTTATCGATACTACTATTACACATCACTATATCCGCACTATCTTGACTGATTATTTCTATTTTACTCACTGGTTTGTCACATGAAGTACCTGTTCCATATGGAGACAGTATTTTACTTACACACCCAGGTTTTTTTTTAACGAAACCCTGCAACAATCTTGTCCAGTGAGCTGGCTAAGGTCGAAACTCCTAGTCAAGAAAGATGTACTCCATCCTGGGCATACAGTTCATCCTTACCATAGAAGTGGGTTCAGTTATCTAGGAATGGTATTGACTTTGCCTTGCAATACTTCTCCAGCCGGCAATTTACACCAATAGCCCTGGAGGACCATTCCTTCCGTACCCCTCTTCTTGGCAGGATACTGTGTACCACAGGAAATCCACCCTTCTCCTTGATCCTCTCCAGCATTTCCTGGTACTTGGTCAGCAACTCCTCAGTCCTGCATCTCCATATGTCATTGGACCCCGCGTTGATGAAGATGATGGGGTACTCCCCACCCACTTCTAGGACACCATCCATCTTCTCTGCCACCCTCCCGACCCGGCTCCAGGTAGGCAGATAACTTTACTAACATGAGTGTTAGTAGCCCCGTCAAGGTACCTAACCATTGAATCACCGACAATGAACTTAGCTTTTTTCCGTTGTCGGAGTGGAGCAGGAGTTGTAGCAGCAGTTGTTGCAGCAGACTCCCCCCCCCCCCCCCCTCCCCTCTCACTGCCTCGATGATCGCCACTTCCTCACCATCACTCTCATCAGCCAAGGTGCTGAAATTGTTGTTGCATTTGGTTGCATTCCTTTTTCTTAAAGCTTCACCAAAACTTCTATATATAATACCATTATTATATTATTAATATATATGTAGGCTACTATAAGAACATAAGACAATGGGAGTCTGCAAAAGGCCGATCGGTCCATACAAGGCAGATCCCTGTCACACCCAACCCCAATTACAAGGTCCAATTATAGACCCATCTCACTAATACCTTGAGTACTGACCCCACCAAAACGGTCATAGATTAACACAAGATTACGGGGGTCTGCTGAGCGCCGATTGGCCCACACCTGGTAGATCCCCCTCACACCCAACCCATCTCGTCCATATGCCTATCTAATTTTATCTTAAAGCTCCCTATCGTTCTTGATCCCACTATATCACTTTGGTAGCCTATTCCACCCATCTACAACTCTGTTACCAAACCAATATTTGCCTATATCTTTTCTGAAACGAAATTTATCTAATTTGAAACCATTTGTACAAGTTATTTCGCTTTCACTGAGCTTTAGTACATTTTTCATGTCTCCTTTATTAATGCCACTAACCCACTTGAATACCTCTATCATGTCACCTCTAACTCTGCGCATCTCTAATACCTTTATACCTTAGTGGAAACTAAGGGAGGTGGTTTTGCAAAGGCATTCGTTCAAATCGACATTCACTCGCAATCTTTCTATCGAATCAGTTACCACTACACAACGAACGACTTACCTACACAACCACTTTTCTTAAGCTTCACCATAACTTCTAATTATAGTTTGTATATAAATATATATGTTTAAACTTAGTTTCTTTTCAACTATATTTTTGTAAGTGGACCTGTCGACGAGTGTTCCATATCGTCGAGGAGAGTTCTAGGTTCGCGCTTCGACGATAATTCTGGTCGACGAAAGTTCCATAATTCTATGTACACATATGTGAAAGCATTAGGGAGATGCATTTAAATAATATTTTGTAGAGAACTACCGGTATATATTTTAGTAGCCAGATATTAAATGTTATGTGCAAACCAAAGTTGATAATCAAGAATGTTGAGAGACGCTTCTACTTTGATTGTCATGGTGAGTCTACTCATTTGAATAAAGCAATTACGAAGATATGATTTATTCGTAAATGTATCTACACACTAAGTATAGTCTTGAGAATCAATGACAAAACTATCAATCAACTCTCTGGATTGTCGATATGTGTTGCAATAACCTCATGTTGGACTGCTATAAGGAATAAAATAGCCGCCCAGATAAACTTAGCAGTTAGTTTGGCTACTTGTAATATTATTTACGACTTACTTTCTATTGTAAAGTGGTATGTTGGTATCAACAATATAAACTCCATATTCTAAAATATGTGTACAATATAAAATACAAGGTTAACACAAGTGGTACACGTAAATAGAGTATAATCATCGCTTTATATAATATGAACGTTTTATCAGCAATGTTCCACTTCTATATAATTTAATAATGAGAGTATATAAATGTTCAAATGTATACTCTGAGAATGTGAACATTAAAGTGTTTTCATTGATTTCTACAATGATTTATTTCAGGAATACTTCACTTCCCCTGAATAAATAGCTTGATTATGAAAGTGTAATATGTATAATCCTATAATGAGAACATTGAATATTAATCATCGGTTTGTATAATATTTTCAATGTTTTTATTTTCGGGAATATATATTTTTTTGCTCCAGAATTAAACTATATACACATTCCAATGCCTACTCTTAAAACGTTGCATATTTCTAACACAAAGTTTACAGCTTGGTGTGAGACTACCTTAACAAATTATTTGAGGATAACTATGTTAATATTCTATATTGTGTGTGTGTGTGTGTGTGTGCATGTGTGTGTGCATGTGTGTGTGTGTGTGTGTATGAGAGAGAGAGAGAGAGATCCACACATATGCACTTTATTGATGCAATGTTTACTTGTTCCAAACGATTGTTTTGGAAATTTCTCAAACCTTACTATCATGAAGCTCTACGCAAAAATCCATTAAATGGCGTATCAAAATAGTTTGCCAGTTATATATTTGCCTCTACAAAATGTCCAGAATGTCCTGCCAACGATTGTGCCACATTAGTACAATAACTTACACCATGGATGTTGAGCTGCCAAGATGATATCAGTATCACAATGCACTCACATCAAACACACGCGCACTTATAAAATCACACCGAAATACAGATTGAACATAGTTTTATAAATAATGTTGGTTTAGTAGACTAAACCACATTAATTTAAAATTGAATTAACGATTATCAACCTGACAATTACTCTTCTAGATTACGCACATATTTTTGGCCAGCAATTTCTTCTTACTGAATTAATAAGTGTGCACAAGCTTATGAATAAATAAACATTTAGTTAAATAATGAAACAAACACCATCAAGTAACCTCAGTTGTGTAGTTTGGATATTCAACCCAACGTTAAAGTAATCAAAGTCTGTATCGGTATTTTCAATCAGTCACTCCAGGGTTCCCGGTACCCGACACGAGCCTAGCCTAGCCAAGAGCGAAAACCTCCCTCCACCATCTCTCAGCCAGTACTGAGTACTGACCCGCATCCCACTGCCTCGCTCACTCCTGGCATAATAACCCCAGATTCAGAAAGGGTTCGTACCCGTGTTTTTTTTTTTTTTGGCCGTCCTATGCAGAGTGAAATCGATTCGTGGTAGCTAAACTCAGTCCCTCTTTCGGGGTAACTTAACAAAGATTAGGTTTAGGTTATATAATTATAATTAAAATTATCTCTCTCTCTCTCTCTCTCTCTCTCTTCTCTCTCTCTCTCTCTCTCTCTCTCTCTCTCTCTCTCTCTCTCTCTCTCTCTCTCTCTCTCTCTCTCTCTCTCTCTCTCTCTCTCTCTCTCTCTCTCTCTCTCTCTCTCTCTCTCTCTCTCTCTCTCTCTCTCTTCTCTCTCTCTCTCTCTCTCTCTCTCTCTCTCTCTCTCTCTCTCTCTTTTAAGTGCACCAGTTAAAGACCTGGAGGTTCTTATATCTGCAAACCTAAAAACCTCAGATCAATGTGCAGCAGCTGCGAATAAGGCCAATCTAGCATTGGGATATATTAAGAGAAATTTTACTTATAAAAATGAGAACATTATAGTATCTTTATTTAAAAACAGAGTGAGGCCCCATCTTGAATATGGTGTGCAATTTTGGTCTCCTTATCTGAGCAAGGACATTGGGAAGCTCGAGTCGGTGCAGTGTAGAGCGACAAAGTTGATTTGGACACTAAGAGATGAATCTTATTATGAAAGACTAACAAATTTTAATTTATTTTCACTTAAGAAAAGAAGACTGCGAGGTCAATTAATAGAGTGTTTCAAGATTCTAAAGGGATTTGACAACATTGATGTACAGTAGATTCACTTTTCAAAATCGATAATATATTAGAGAGCCGTCAGTAGTCAGTAGATAAATCACTTCCCAGTCTCAGCACTAAGCCGTCAGTAATAATTATACGATCATTGTAATTGCCAGTATCAGGCAATACCTGGTACCACAACGTTTTTAGCACGGCTCCAAGACCTTGGCAACACTTCTCAGCTTATATCCAAGACCCCGCATGCTAGGAGAGGCAGTATTCCTCCATCTTTTGAGGTGGGAGGTTGTTATATCTTGCCTCTGAAGCCATTTTGGCAACATTGCTTGGGACTGGGGGGTACATTTATGCTAGTACCCTGTGGTACAGTAGGGATTAAATATCTTATTTACATACAATCAAACAAATGGAGGCAAACACATAACCTCCGTCCAACTTCGTTGGTGGAGGCAACTGGAGGGGCACTCTGGAAAACGAGCAGCTCCACCTACGCTGGAGGAGATATGCGCTCAATTGATCGCCTCCTAAATTGAATGACTTCTCCCGTGGTGCATATCCCATCTGCCAACCACGTTTCGTGAACATCGGTTTATAACTTTGTGAGCCGTTTACGCTGGCTGAGGTATGCACTCTACCATTCACCTCCAAAGATAAATTGCTTCTTCCTTGGTGCATATCATATCTGGCCTTCAACTTCCGTGACAATCTGTTCATAGATTTTTGATAGGCTAGACACTTCCTCTACATAGGGTACGTGGTACCCGTCTTGCAACACAATCACACCCCTACTCTGTGCAACTCTCCAACCCAAGAGTGAAATGTTACTCTCAGTTATTCTTCTATTCAACAGCTGAGTTCTGGAATCTCTCCCACAATTAGTCTTTCCCTCCTCCTATGACTTAAATTGCTTCAAACTCTGTGTGTTTTGGGATTTTGGCTCGAATGTCCCTTGATTTTGGCCCTTTCACACTTTCAACTATAGAGGAGGCACTTGACAGAGGGGCACCCTGGGCAAAATTTGAATATAAGACTGCAACCATTATGTATAAGAAATAGGTGAGATTATGTACACGTGCTAGTAAATAATGAGTACTACCCCCAAAATATAACCAGTTTAACTTCCTGTAACTCCTGTAGAAGAAGGCCTGTAGTAGGGCGCCATGGCCGAGATGTTGGATCCAATTATTAATTGAAAGTACCGGTATATGTAAATACATTATTATATGTGGTTCATTAATCACATATAAATAACCGATCTCAATTTACGTCACTCTTGTAGAAGGGAGACAGTAGCGAGGCACCCCGGGTTAAAGTTGGTTACTGGATTCCGTTACGGTCAAGGAATAGATCAGAGTACAGTATACAGTATGCATGTGAATGAAATTGGCAAAGCAAAACCCCCAAAAGACAGCCAATTAAATTGTTCATCAACTCCTGTAGAAGGCGCCGTATAGTAGACCACCAAGCGCGAAATACTTTATATGTGCATTTTTTTTTTTTTTTTTTTTTTTATATATAATGTGCATATAGGAGAAAAAAGGTAGGTTGCCTGTAACGAGTGTCTCCCCCAGAGCCAAAGAAGTGACAGAGAGCAAATTCAAGGGAAGTTGGGGTCAAAATGACTGGACACGCAACGTTTAAAGCAGTTTAAGTCATAAGATGAAGGAAAGATTGATTGAGGGAGAGAGTTCCTGAGTTTACTTGTTGAGTAGAACAAAGACTGAGAAAATTTGCCGATTCTTGAGCTGGAGAGCTGGAATGAATAGGAGTTGGACTGTGTTGCAAGGCGGGTGCCTCGCACTCACTGCAAGGGAGGGGGCATGCACTGAGAGAGCTCTGAAGAATACTGTGATTGTTGTAATAGTAATAGAAGAGTGAAAGAGATGCAACATCGCGGCGTGTAAAAAGAGATTGTAGGGAACTAGAAAAAGGAGGTGAGGTGATGAGGCCAAATGCTTTTGATTCTACTCGTTCGAGAAGTGTGGTATGGGTAGAGCCTCCCCACACATGCAAACAATACTCATTACAGGGGTGCACTCTACCCCGATTCATAGCAAGAAACAGTGAGGGGGTGAAGAACCCACAGAGATGGTTAAGCACACCCAATTTTTGGGAAGCTATTTAACCCGGGAACAGCGGGGAGACTCTTAAGAGTTCCCCCGGCGGACTGCGGGGAGACTCTTAAGAGTCAGAGAAAAAAAAATCAACTTTTGACATCGAAAAAAAAAAAAAAAAAAAAAAAAAAATTTGTTATGGCCCCTGGGCCATGCAAAATCTCCGTCCTCTACCTCCCCTCCTTCCCCACTTTCCTCCTCTCCTTCAGTTATCACCTATTTTCCCTGTTATTCCCTTATTCTGAGGTATATTTTCGTGCTAACATTAGAAATCCGGTTGCAGGGTGTGGTCATCACTGATAGCAAGCGAATGCAAGAGAGAGAGAGAGAGTATCGATCGACTGTATCTCAGTGGCCTTGGGGGAAATTGGCGGGAAAGCAGCTTGCCTCACCCATACATTATACAACTCGAGGGCTATATCTCCGATTTTGACCATCCAAACGCTGTTTTCACTTGTTTTATTGTTGTTTCAGGTTAATACCTTTATAATCAACCCATAATAGGCACATATGGATAAGTATTAATGCTATTAATGGTACAATGAATATTTTAGTGACGGAAACACCTCAAATACATGCGCACAGGGAGAGGTGTCTAATTACCCCCATGCGCACTTGTTAGGTTAACCAAAGTGGTATATAATAATTATGAGCTTTTTAAGAAAGATCGCATGAAAAAGATTCACCTAGAATATTGAGAGAAGAAGGGTTGATTTGTGGATTGTTGAATAATAATTTATAGTCTTGTGGAAGACTGTGATGGAGAACTAGAGGGAGGAATTGGGTCTTGGAGGCATTGAAAGTAACAAGATATTCTCTGCCCCAATCAGCATAATTGATAGATCAGAAGATAGGCGTTCTATATAGCCTTGTCACGTTTGTTTTGGAGTGATTGTATGCTGGGTTGATGTGAAAAACTAGTTGATTAGTGTAAAGTAGGATCGTCAACATATGAGTAGATAGGACAGTTGAGCAGATCATTAACACTTTCTCTGTGGGCATATTTCCGGGTATATCCGCCATATTAGGGCTCATTCAGACACTTCTGATTAATTAGGCAAGTGTCTGAATGAAATTAAATGTATTCAGCCGAAAAGTAGAAGACATAAAGCTTCAAAATTACAACAAAACGAGCTTCGTAGCTCACATAGACATTCGCAAATCAGCAATGCTCACTAATGTCTCGCTATATTTTCCTTTAGCAGCACTGTATGTCTGGCGTGACTCTGACTCAG
Source organism: Paralithodes platypus (assembly GCA_032716605.1). Classification (NCBI taxonomy): domain Eukaryota; kingdom Metazoa; phylum Arthropoda; class Malacostraca; order Decapoda; family Lithodidae; genus Paralithodes; species Paralithodes platypus. Next base: position 41,473,515 of record CM064529.1, read on the forward strand.
AGACTTCAGTGTGACGGCTGCCTGGCTGGGAGACGGACGTGTGGCCCGTCGCGCTCCTGCTCCCTTGCACTCTATTTTACAGGCTATTAGAGGCTTTAAAAGTTTGTAAATTGATGTAAATTGCCATGGCATTCAGGAACGTCTCCCGCAGGTAAAGGGTTAAAGAATATTTGAAAGAGAATTGGAGACAGGACAGAACCTGTAGGAACACTGGAGTTGATAGGTTGAAGAAGTGAGCGATGGCCGTCCAAAACTGCGGCTATGGATCGGAAATTTGAGACAAAGGCACAGATAGAGGGATAGAAACTGAAGGAGGGTAGTTTGGAAATTAGAGATTTGTGCAAGACTTTATCAAAGGCTTCCGATATGTCAATCGCAATAAAAAAGTCTCACCGAAGTCCCGAAAGGAGGATGGCCGAGTCAGTAAGATAAGCAAGAAGATCACAAATTGAGCGGTCCTTAAGGAAGCCATACTGGCGACCTGAATGTAGATTTTCGGGAAGATAAAATATGCCTTATGAATTTTGAGATAAGAATAGTTTTAAAAACTTTAGAGATGCAAGAAATGAGAGCAATTGGACGATAGTTGGAGGGTTAGGAGCGGTCACCCTTCTTTGGGACAGGTTGAATAAGAGCAAACTTCCAGCAAGAAGAAAAGGCGTTAGAGGCAAGACAGAGACGGAATAGTTTGCCTAGGCAGGGAGTCAGCACGGAAGCACAGTTATTTAGTACCGTACAACAGTAAGAACACTGTCCGGATCGTACGCCTTCTTAGTATCCAGCCCAGAGAGGGCATAAGTAAGTGAGAGGGGAGTGGATAGGATGGTGAGGAGTATATATATACTGCATATATATATATATATATATATAAATATATATATATATATATATATATATGTATATATATATACTGTATAGTGTATATATATATACATATGTATATAAGCTCAACAAATATTTTGGTTCAGTTTTCACAGAAGTTATCGATCATACCTCTGAAAATAACACCTCAACTCATGTGATAGGAGATTTAACCATCAGTGTTAGCGAAGTACAAAGCAAATTGAGTAATTTAAATGTAAATAAGACCCCAGGACCCGACATGTTCCACCCAAAAATAATTAACCCCTAAGTGTCGGCGCGCTCGACATAGGTCGTGTGGCAATTTCAGCACGTAATGTTGCTGAGAGAGAGAGACAAGTGGTGGCAGGAGAGTAGCGAGCGTATGACTGCTCCAGACCACCGCGGCGAACCTACTGACACGAATCCCACCTCCTCCCTCCCTCTCTCACTCGCTATATACGGAATTGTATGGGGAAAGTGCCGAATTACATGCTTTTTGCACTCGCGTTGCGCGGTTGTTGCAAGAAAACTAGCCATCATAAAAGGATCGTTATGGTATCATTGGAAAGCTCTGTTTATGCCCTTTCAGGGATAGATACTTGTTTTATGCTCTGGGTCTTATTTAGGCATGAAAATGATCACGTAAACAGCCCTATTTTGGCTAAAAACACCCCGCTGGGCGGTACATATAAATAAACCGCCTAGCCCGCTAATAAGGTGTTAAGAATATTAAGGACGAGATAGCAAAACCCATGACACAGCTATTTAACTTATCATTACTACAGGGGATTGTACAGTCGTCAGGATTAATTCGTTTCAGTTTCCCTGGACTAAGGCGTTAGTAGCACTGCACGATGAAGAGGTATCCCCTCCGCCTCCTCTCCTTGTTGTTACCATACCTTCACCGAAACCCTTCCATTTTCTCTCCGATCCCAGAACTACACCCACCCTCCCGTCTCTCGTTCTCACCCAGTTAGGAGCTCCTCTGGACCTCACCAATTGCATGTATTCTCAACACCTAATTGAGGAATGCAATGTATCATAGGCAGAGTCAAGTATTAGCCTTACTAAATTTGAAAGAAAGAGATAGATAGATAGAGAGGGAGAGAGAGAGAGAAAGCAGGGGGTGGGGGGGGGATGTTCGCCGAAAACCTTACATAAGAACATAAGAACATAATCAAATGGGAGTCTGCAGAAAGCCGATTGGCCTAAGCAAGGCAGATCCCTGTCCCACACAACCCCAAATCAATTACAAAGCCCAATTATAGGCTCAACACTCTAATACCCTGAGGATCATCTTACCAAAACGGTTAGAGATTAACGCAGGATTATGGGGGTCTGCAGAGCGCTGATTGACCCAACCCGGCTGATCCCCCTTCACACCCAACCCTTCTCGTCCATATGCTTATCCAATTTTATCTTAAAGCTCCCTACAGTTTTAGATCCCACTATAGCACTTGGTAGTCCATTCCACCCATCTACAACTCTGTTACCAAACCAATATTTGCCTATATCTTTTCTGAAACGAAATTTATCTAATTTGAAACCATTGGTACGAGTTCTTTCGCTATCACTGAGCTTTAGTACATTTGTCATGTCCCCTTTGTTAATCCCACTAACCCACTTGAACACCTCTATCATATCCCCTCTAACTCTGCGTCTCTCTAACGAATGTAAACCTAATTTCTTCAACCTTTCTTCATACGGAAGATTTCTAATATTATGGATCATTTTTGTCATTCTATGCTGTACTCTCTCCAATGAATCTATGTCCATTCTGTAATAAGGACACCAAAATTGGACAGCATAATCCATATGGGGTCTCACTAATGACAAGTAAAGTTTTAAGATAACATCAGCAGTTCTGTTACTCACACTCCTAGAGATGAACCCGAGAATCCTGTTTGCCTTATTACGAACGCCTATACACTGTTTTCTAGGCTTCAAATCATTGCTAACAAACACACCTAGATCTTTCTCGCAGTCTGAATTTTCTAATTCTAAATTAGCTAGTTTATATTTAACATTTGTTTGCATCTTCCCTATCTTTAATACCTTGCATTTGTCAATGTTAAACTTCATCTGCGAATTTACTGACCATTCATGTAAGGTATCTAGATCCCTTTGGAGGCACTCTATATCGCTATCTGAATCAATTGATCTCCCCATTTTAGTATCGTCTGCGAATTTACTTATCCTACTAGTTATACCTAAATCTAGGTCATTTATGTATATAAGAAACAATAGGGGACCTAATACCGATCCCTGGGGACACCACTTTTGACTGCTCCCCACTCTGACTTGGTACCATTTATGCTGACTCTCTGTTTCCTACCAATTAGCCATGACCTAATCCATCCCATCAACGCCCCACCTATTCCATGTGCCTCAACCTTTCTCATCAATCTCTCATGAGGGACTCTGTCGAAAGCTTTACTGAAATCTAAATATATAATATCGTATGCCTTGTCATTATCTACTGCTTCATATACCTCTGAGAAAAAACTAAGCAAATTAGTAAGGCAAGAACGTCCCTGAGTGAATCCATGCTGAGAAGAATTGATTAAGTTAAATGTTTCTAAGTGGTTTCTCATTTTTCTAGCAATAATTGACTCTAGTAGCTTTCCTATGATTGAAGTGAGACTAATGGGACGGTAATTGGATGCTATTGATTTATCACCTTTTTTGAAAATCGGAACTACATTTGCAAGTTTCCAAGCTTCTGGAACTAAACCTGTTTCTAATGAATTGTTAAAAAGAAATGTTAATGGGTAACTTAACTCATCTCTGCATTCTTTTAATACTCTGGCATATACCTCATCGGGGCCAGGCGATTTCTGAGGTTTCAGTCTGTCAATTTCCTTAAGCACATCATTTCTACTTATAGTAACCGTACTTAACCTATTTTCTATACTATCGCTATATACCTTACGGACTTCTGGAATCTGTGCCAAATTTTCATTAGTGAAAACGGATAGAAACTGACTATTTAATGTACTGCACATTTCTAAATCATTTTCTGTCATTTCTCCTATCGAAGTTTTAAGGGGGCCTATTTTATCTCTAACTTTAGATTTATATACGTGGTAAAAAGCCTTAGGGTTATTTTTTGAGTCATTGGCTATCCTGATTTCATAATTTCTTTTGTCTGTCCTTATACATTTTTAACCTCTCTTGATAGATTCTGATAGTAAGCAAGTAGGTGAATTTCGCCTTTCTTAATTTTTCGATATATTCCTCTCTTTTTTCCTAGAAGGTCTAATAGTCTATTATTCATCCATTTGGGTTGGTTCTGTGTTGATCTAAATTTTCTTTTGGGGATATATTTATTTTGCGCATTGTGGAGTGAAGAAATAAAATTATTATATGTAGCTGTCAAATTATCCTGAATTAAGACAGGTATCTGAGAGAGAGTATGTTCATTAACGCACCTGGGTCCACTTAATAGTTTAACCATAGGATCGACTCTTAAGGCTCGTCTTAATCCACCATAATTGGCTTTTCTGAAATCTGGGATAAGTGTCGTATTCTCTTTAGCCTTTCCTGTCCATTGTATGTTAAAATAAATTGATTTATGATCACTATTTCCTAGTTGGTCTCCTATCTCTACATTATTTATCATTTGTTCATTATTACTGAGAACTAAATCGATGATATTATTACCTCTAGTAGGCGAGTCTATGAATTGAAATAAAAAACTATCCTGTACCGCCTCAATAAACTCTTTTGAATCTGAGTCGCCGATTTGATGCTGCCAATCAATATTCGGAAAATTAAAATCCCCCATAATACACACATTGCTAAACCTTGATGCTATTTTCACTTCCTGCCATAAAGCTGTACCTTCGTTTCTACTCATATTTGGTGGTCTATAAATAACTCCAATAATTATGGTCTCACTACCTTCGCTAACCTCAACCCAAACACTTTCGTTATCAGTATTTAGTCTAATACCTGATTTAATACAACTTTTTAAAGAACTCCTGACAAACACTGCTATTCCGCCGCCCCTCCTACTTGTTCGGTCGCGTTTAAACAAACTAAATCCTGGTATATGGAATTCTGCTAAAAAATGTCTTGATTCTGTATTAATCCATGTTTCAGTCAGTGCTATAATGTCTATATTTTCGTTGCTAACAAGTGCTCTAAGTTCATCCATTTTGTTACATAAACTCCTACAGTTTGTATAATATAATCGCAATGAATTTATTTTACTGGTATCGGATTTACCTTTATTTCTAACTGAATTCCCATCTTCTGTTACACCTTTAATATTTCTACTAGCAGTACAATTCAAATCCTGTGACTGATATTTTCTATTCCTATCTGATGTACCAGTACGGCAATTTACCCTATCTAGACAATTATATGACACATATGATTCGAGTGATTCATACCGATACATTTACCATTGACCCCTGAAACGTTCAAGCCGGTGGACTGTATCATAGTCTAATATGGCTGCCAAACTAACCCCCGTGAAGTTGTATTTTATGTTCATCGTTGTAATGGCTGTCTACGTAACAAGCTTGAGACAACGAGGACCGTCTGTGTCAATTGCACCATGAGTCTCTCCCATCAATGAACACACAAAGTAAACCATAAACTTATCTCTGTCACCTGTCCTATCTCTCCAGTACAGCCACCCGATCCTCCTAGCCGGCGGCGCTTGTGGCACTTTGGCGCTGCCGACTGGGAGGCTCTTCGGCAGTACTTCTTTGATTTCCCATGGAATGATTTCTGCTTCCATGGCCGAGGACCCTCGGAGAGTGCTGAACGCATTACCGAGGTAATCCTATCGGGCATGGAAGCATACATTCCATTCTCTTTCTCTCAGACTAATGCTAAAAAATCTTGGTTTACTCACGCCTGTTCTACTGCTGTCCGCAATAAGGAGGAAGCATTCAAATGGTACCGACGCCTTAAAACTCAAGACTCTCATTCTTCATATGTTTCTGCCCGGAATCAAGCCAAATCTGTTCTTCGACTTGCCAAACACTCTTTCATCAATAATAAATGCACTGAACTATCCAACTCTAGCTCTTCCCAAGCTTTCTGGCATCTAGCCAAAAACCTCTCCAACAATTTCTCTTCCTCGTCTTTCCCTCCCCTTTCCCACTCTGATGGCACAACCATCACTTCTTCCTCTGACAAAGCTAAACTCTTCGCTCAAACTTTTGCTAGAAACTCCACCTTGGATGATTCCGGTGCTATTCCTCCCTCTCCGCCCTCCTCTCTCTTACTTATGCCTAATATCCTAATCTCTTCTAAAGATGTACTTTCTACCCTCTCTGGGCTTAACACTAATAAGGCGTACGGTCCGGACGGTGTTCCTCCTGTTGTTCTCAAAAACTGTGCTTCCGTGCTGACTCCCTGCCTAGGCAAACTCTTTCGTCTCTGTCTATCCTCTAACGTCTTCCCTTCATGCTGGAAGTTTGCTCACATTCAACCTGTCCCAAAAAAGGGTGACCGCTCTCAACCCTCCAACTATCGTCCAATTGCTCTTATCTCTTGTCTTTCTAAAGTTTTTGAAACTATTCTTGCTTTCAAATTTCTTAAGCATTTCTCTTCTCATAATCTGCTCTCAGATCGCCAGTATGGCTTCCTTAAGGGTCGCTCTACTGGTGATCTTCTTTCATATCTTACTAACTCTTGGTCATCCTCCTTTCGGGACTTCGGTGAGACTTTTTCTATTGCACTAGACATATCGAAAGCCTTCGATAGAGTCTGGCATAAATCTTTAATTTCTAAACTACCCTCCTTCGGTTTCTATCCCTCCATCTGTGCCTTTGTCTCTAATTTCCTTTCCGGCCGTTCCATAGCCGCGGTTGTGGACGGCCATTGTTCACTTCCTCACTCTATAAACTCCGGTGTTCCTCAGGGCTCTGTCCTATCTCCTATTCTCTTTCTAATTTTTATAAATGATCTCCTTAACTGTACCTTAATTCCCATCCATTCATACGCAGACGACTCAACCTTGCACTACACCATTAGTTTTTCAGAACGCCCCAGCCAGCAATCCCTCAACGACAAACGTAATGAAGCCATAGAACTCTTAAATTCTGATCTAAATACTATTTCCAATTGGGGCAGAGAAAACCTTGTTAACTTTAATGCTTCCAAAACCCAATTTCTCCATCTATCTACCCGTCAGGATCTCCCAGCGGACTATCCCTTATTCTTCAACAATACAAAAATCAACCCTTCATCTTCTCTCAATATTCTTGGTGTCTCTTTTTCTTCTGCTCTCATTTGGAAGGACCATATTACCAGTCTTGCTAAGGCAGCCTCCCAGAAGCTGGGTGTGCTCAACCGCCTTAGGGGGTTCTTTTCCCCTGTACAGCTTCTTGCTCTGTACAGGGGCATAGTGCGCCCTTGTATTGAGTATTGTTCACATATGTGGGGAGGTTCCTCTCACACTGCTCTCCTAGACAAAGTTGAAAGGAAGGCCTTTCGTATCATTAACTCCCGTCCACTCACCAACTCTCTGCAATCTCTCTCTCTCCGCCGCAATGTTGCATCTCTCTCGCTATTCTATCGCTACTATAATAATCAGTGTTCGTCAGAGCTATCCCAGTGCATACCACCTCCTTTACGTAGGGCAAGTGGTACCCGTCTTGCAACTCAATCCCACCCCTACTCTGTGCAACTCTCCAACCCAAGAGTGAAACGTTACTCTCAAACTTTCTTCTACTCAACAGCTGAGCTCTGGAACTCTCTCCCAGAATCAGTCTTTCCCTCTTCCTATGACTTAAATTGCTTCAAACTCCGTGTGTCCAGGCATTTTGGCTCGAACGTCCCTTGATTTTGGCCCTGTCACTCTTTCAACTATGGGGGAGGCACTCGCTATAGGCAGTTATGCCTTTTGCCTCCCTCAATCACATAGAAAAAAAAAAAAAAAAAATCATACGCAATAAATGTTCAGATTTAGAGGAACTAGTGTTAACAGAAAATTATGACGTGATTGACATTACAGAATCTTGGCTCAGTACAGAAGACAGAAACTTTTTAGCAGAGTATTCAATTCCCGGTTATACAATGTTTGAGAAAAGCCGAATAAATACAAATGGAGATGGCGTTTTACTTTTTATCAAAGAAAGTCTTAAGTTCTTAACCCGACTTGAAAAAATTCAAGTATTCTGAATTATTTCTTTTTCTACACTTATTAAATACTAATATCAATACTTATTAGCGCGTATACAAGAACAAAACATTTGCTTAATCTTATTCACCACAAATCTCTCTGCTTCCAGTCATTTCAGGACTCATTAAGTGTAAACAGCCAATTTGCCAATAAATGCCAATAAATTATTGCCGAGAATGTGCCCAGTAAGTCGGCCATGTGACTTCGTTACGCTAACTCAACACTCATCCTCTTAACGGAGCTATCTACCTAATCATTAGGCCATATTGTTTTCCTAATTGACCATAATGTAAAACTACTGTATATAAACGGGACACAAACTACCCTCGGGCAAGGTACTGGGGTTTTCGAAAAGAGGCTCCAGGATTGAAAATATTACTTGACATAAACAGGCTTAATAATACTGAAGGATTGATAACCAATATATTGTATAAGCCATATTTTAATTAATTACCCCTCGGTTACTCTTACGCTCTTCTATCCATTAGGGAGGGTCTAATTTTTAAGTTCCCATGCCCTCAACACTTACGCTCACACATACATTAGGGAAGGACTTATTCATGTTGTCACCTTACCCCTAACACCTTGCCATAAGGTTACTCTATTGGATCAGGTATCTTGTTTTGTAACCAAGTTAAGGGGGGCGTTCACTATGGCAATGTAGCAATATGGGTTGAAACATAGCAAATTGCGTTAAATACTCCCTGAGTAATGGCAAGACGTAGGGTATCTACTCCACATAATACTATTGAAAGCTTCACGCCCATTCAAGCTTATTCTCTTGAGATAACTTTAAAGATAATTTGAATTCACACATGTTAAGAATAATTACAAATAACTATATAAAGCCCATTTATTAAATCCCAGATTAACTACAAGTTATAATTTGAACTGGTCAATAATTATTTTACTACAATACCACTCTGTATAACAGATGCGTGTATAACCAAATAATCTCATTATACCTTATGTATAATTATACAAGTGTGTATGTCTACCCCTCATATCTGCCTTGCTTGGGCCAATCGGCTTTCTGCAGACTCCCATTTTCTTGTGTTCTTGTGTTGTGTTCTTGTGTAAATCCATATCATTATACAGTTAACCCTACTAGTAACGGTAGTAATTAGCAGATTCAGGTTAGGTTTTGTTTAGTTCATATGTTTAATGTGCAGTAGATGGTGGTCGAGAGATGTGTGGGAAATACTTCATTCCTTCATTAGGTGTTCAGAATATTTAATGTAATCGGTGAGGTCACAGAAGTAGCTCCTAGCTGCGTGAGAGCAAGAGAAGGGAGGGTGGGTGTAGTTCTGGGGTCGGAGAGAAAATGGGAGGGTTTAGGTGGGGTTATGGTAACAACAAGGAGAGGAGGTGGAGGGGATACTTCTCCACCGTGCAGTGCTACTAACAGGGAAAATGAAACTAATTAATCCTGACGACTGTACCAAGTGATTGGAAAAATGCGAACATTACCGTACGCCAATATACAAGAAGGGTAGCAAGGCCAAAGCAAGTAATTACAGACCAATTAGTCTAACTTTAATTATAGGAAAAATCGTGGAAAAAACCCTTAGAGATAAGATAATAGATTACCTCGAATCAAACAACCTAATCAAAAATAGTCAACATGACTTTAGATCACATAAGTCATGCCTAACAAATTTGATTAAATTCTATAATAAACTATTCATATATAACGATATGACGAAAACACTAGATATAATCTTCTTGGACTTTCAAAAAGCTTTCGACAAGGTGCCAGCCACATCAATAACTAATGGCTAAACTAAGGGGAGGTGTGGTGGAGTGGTCATGCCACTGGATCCGGGTTCAAATCCCGATATGTCAATGGGAAGATATTATTGGGATTGAATTTGTGCTGTACCTAGTATCAGTGCATTACCACAAAGCCCACCGAAATGCCAAAAAAAATACCCTCATTGTTCCCTGATTAAATAACACTGTATGAATATTCCCATATTCAAAATATGTTACAGGGGGACAATGCCTAGTGAGTTCACTGCTCAATAGGTGGCGTTCTGAGAGTGAGGGTCTGAGTCTGGAGGGTGAGACAGTGAAGCACTTGAGTGAAGCAACCAGCCGCTTCAGAAATGGAGCTGCTTCGAGCCATGATGGATGCTTCGCATGTCTCACTCTCCAGACTGGAACAAGACCTCACGGGCTTCACCGTGTTGAGCGGTGGAATGTACAGGCTCTCAGCCTATGCCAGAGAAGGAGTAGTTGGAATATAGAAAAAAAAAAAAAAAAAAAAAAAAAAAAAAAAAAATCGAGAGGATCGGTATCAAAGGTAAAATTCATTCTTGGGTACAAAATTGGCTTAGAGACAGAAGACAGAGAGTGGTGATAAAAGGAGTGGAATCCGAGTGGGACCCTGTCACTAGTAGAGTTCCGCAGGGTTTGGTCCTTGGACTGGTCCTGTTTCTCATTTACATTAACGATATCGATGTATGGATAAACAACACCATCTCCAAATTCGTCGATGATACAAAGATAGGGAATGCAGTCCTGACCGAAGAAGATAAAGTCTGATTTAAACAAGATATCAGAGTGGTCTGAAAAATGTCAGGTGCTGCAGGCTGGTAGCAGAAATAAGAAATACAAATACGAAATGAATGGCCAACAAATAAAAAACACAACACTAGTAAAAGACCTAATGGTACTAATATCTGAAAACCTAAAAACTTCCGAGTAATGTATAGCAGCTGCAAATAAGGCAATCAGAGCATTGGGCTTTATTAAACTAAAATGTACATATAAATATGAGAACGTAATAGTGCCACTTTTCAACAGTATGGTGAGGCCCCACCTTTAATATTGTCAGTGCAGGATAGAGCGACGAAGATGATACCCTCATTTAGAAATAAATCGTATGAAGAAAGACTTAAACGATTGAACCTGTTCTCATTAAAAAAAAAAGTAGGTTGAGGGGTCAACTTATTGAGTGTTTTAAGATACTGAAAGGCTTCGACAAAATCAATAGAAATGCGCTATTCAAATTCAAGAATAATACTCAAACTTGCAGAATGGAATTCATTTAAAAACCAAAAAAGGCAAACCTAGATGTCACAAAGAGTTTCTTCACTTACAGTATGGTGACAGAGTGGAATAAACTACCAGCGAGAGTGGTGGAGAGCGACACAAAATAGGTTTTCAAGGGAAGGCTTGATCTCTATGAAGAGGGGGCTGGGGTGATATGAAACAAAAAACAAAAGTTTGTAAGGCCGGACTGCCTAGTAGGGACCCCGAGGTCTGTGTGGTCTGTGTATATATGTGACTATATGTAACTATATGCAAATCTCTCTCTCTCTCTCTCTCTCTCACACACACACACACACAACCAGCCATTCAACTATTAGCTAAACCAATACAAAATCCATCCCCTTTCCCTCTCTCCCTGATGTACCATCACCAACAATTATTTTCTCTATATGGGATGTGTGGGCGAGAGACCCTGTAGTAACAGAGTTTGATATGCTCATTTAATCTATATAGTTGTATTTTTTAGTTACTTTACATAACGTAGTTTAAACACCCAGGCTATAATGATTACTATGAATTGACCATGTCCATTTTCGAAATGTTTGAATGCAAAAAGTGTTCCTTGCCAGTCTGTGTGTTTTAAATGGCCCTGTTATGTGTGTGTGTGTGTGTGTGTGTGTGTGTGTGTGTGTGTGTGTGTGTGTGTGTGTGTGTGTGTGTGTGTGTGTGTGAAGACAAATAAACAAACAAAATAACAGAACATACTAATAATCCAAGAGCACTACGACTACAAACTGCAGGCCTATTGTAACATACAAGAAGGTCTGCGCAAGCCTGGCAATGATTAAGAAAAAAAGGAGTGAGGAGTACAGGAGAGCAGTGGAAAGACGACTAGGTGGGTTCGACCTGGAAGTTATGGAGGAAGTGGAGGAGATGAGCAAGGTGTTTAAGGATGAGATCTGTGCAGCATGTGAGGAGGTGTGTGGAGTGAGGAGAAGAGGGAGGGGAGTGAAAGGTACAGCATGGTGGACAGAAGAGGTAAGAATAGCTGTGGAAGAAAAGAAGAAAGCATATAGAGTGTGGTTGGGTAGTAGAGGGAATGAAGATTCCGAGAGACAGAAACGAGCGAGGTACGTGGAGAGTAAGAGGGTGGTGAAGAGAGTAGTGAAGGAAAGTAAGAGAAGAGTAGATGAGGAATTTGGAAGGAATCTGAGTGTAAAATGGAGGAGAGTAAGAAACTGTTCTGGAAAGAAGTCAAGAAAGTTAGGGAAGGTAGCAAGGGAAACAGTAAGGGTGTGAAAGATAAGAATGGGAGAATGCTAGCCGAAAAGCAAGAGAGAGTCGAAAGATGGAGGGAGTACTTCAGTGAGTTGCTAAATGAAAGGAATGAAGAGCCAGCAAACATAGCTGGATATGGTATGGGAGGGAGAAGAAGAGAAGTAGTGGAGGAGGAGGTGGGAATCAGGAGGTCAGAAGTGTGGGAAGCCATGAAAAGAGTGAAGTTGGGGAAAGCACCAGGAACAGATGGAGTGTGTGGGGAAATGTTGAGGTATGGTGGTGAGATAGTGATAGAATGGGTATGGAAAATGTGCAAACTAGCATGGGAGAAGGGGAGTGCACCCGGAGACTGGAAGACTGGCATAATAGTCCCCCTATATAAGGGCAAAGGGGAAAGAGGAGTGTGTGGTAACCACCGAGGAATATGTCTTCTAAGCGTAGTAGGGAAGGTAAACAGTAGGGTAGTGATTGAGAGAGTGAGAGTGAGAACGGAGAAATGGATAGGCGACGAGCAGGGAGGTTTTAGGAAGGGAAGAGGATGTGTAGATCAGATTTTACCCTGAATTGTGTTGTGGAGAAGTATCTGGAGAAGAAACAAAAGGTGTAGAATATACGGAGTAGAGGGCAAGTTGCTGAAAGCAGTGAAGAGCATGTATGAGGGTGCAAAGGCGGCAGTACGTGTGGAGAGTGAGCAGAGCGAGTTCTTTGACCTGAATGTTGGTTTGAAACAGGGGTGTGTGATGTCCCCGTGGTTGTTTACTGTATATATGGATGGAGTCATGAAAGAAATACTATCAAGAGCAGTGAATGTTGGTGTATCGCTGAAAAGGGAGGGAATTGAGTGGAAGCTACCTATACTGCTGTTTGCGGATGATACAGTTCTGATGAGTGATAATGAATGGGAGTTGCAGGGTCTGGTAAATGAGTTTGGAACAGGGTGCGAAAAAACGGAATTTGAAGGTAAATACGGGGAAGAGCAAGGTTATGGTCTTCGAAAGGGGTGAAGTCACAGAGTGTGAGGTGAAGCTGAACGGTCAGGCTATGGAGATCGTCACTCTTTTAAGTATCTGGGCAGTGTGTTGAGTAAAGATGGGACTATGGATGAAGAGGTGCTGGAGAGGGTACAACAGGGGAAGAGGGTTGTAGGAACGCTAAAAGCAGTAACCAGAAATAGGGTGGTCAGTATGGAAGTGAAGAAGTCCTTGCATGACAGTGTGGTAATCCCGACACTGACTTACGGAAGCGAAGCATGGACGTTGGTTGAGAGACTCAGACCAAGAGTGAGAGCAGTGGAAATGAATTACTTAAGGAGTGCGTGCGGAGTTACATGGAGGGATAGACAGAGTAATGAGGAAGTAAGAAGGAGGTGTGGTGTGGAGGTAGATGTGCTGGAAAGTGTGAAAAGGAACAACTTGAGATGGTTCGGCCATATGGAACATATGGAAAGCGAGAGAATGACTAAGAGGGTGTACGAGAGCGAGGTGGAGGGACAGAGGGGGAGAGGTAGACCGAATATGAGGTGGAAGGATGGAGTGAGGAACTACATGAACGAAGGCGGTGCTGGTTGGGGGGAGGGGCGTCGACTGCCTGGGGACAGAGGTGCATGGGGGCGGTTCGTTCGTGGCCACCCCTTCGGGGATCACGGCGTCAGGCAATAGATAGATAGATAGATAATTTACTTTTACATAATAGAACTGGACCTTGTAATCCAGAGAGAAAAATGCAAGGATACTTTTAAACCCATTGAGTACCGGTGACGTCATTTATTATATTCTGGCAACTATTAGACAATCTTACTCATCTAAGAAAAGACGTCTACACATTATATTCTGGCAACTATTAGACAATTTTACTCATCTAAGAAAAGACGGCTACACATTAAAAGGTGTGATGGTGGTCTCGGGAGGAAACCAAAATAAAAAGATAAAACAATAAAATAATATAAATAAATAGATAAAACATATATACAGTATATATGAATACTAATGTCCACTTATATCGGATACACACTAGGTACCTCGGATGCCATAGTCTCTAGCCAACTCATAAGAATTCGTGGAACCCCTGTGTTTTTCCTAATGCAATTATAACTAGGCCTCTGGATTGGAATGTTGGATATAAATTGCTTCGCTATAAAAATATAGATAGTTTTGTAGTTGATGTATACACAATCATATTCATAAATACGTTTAGAGATATACTTCCATAAATAAAAATAGGTGAAGTCCACTATTATTTGTGAGTGAGATAGAGACTGTGGCATCCTACGAGTGTATTATTTAAGTGATAGGCATTATAAGCATTGGTTAATACTTGAGATAATTATTTATATTTTGATAGTGATTTGAAAGAATATATCAGATAATTGTTTATATATGTGTAATAAATCACCAAGATAACAATAATAAATAACAATTTAAGCACACACATTTATATTTAACCCTTAGAAGATACGATGACGCATTTATTGTCTGTGTTTTGGCAAGTATTATATGTTATTCAGAATGGAAAGGGTTTGTGGACGTCTTAGAGTTAATTGAGGCAGTCTCACAGATCCTTCATAATTTGCATTACATCGTCTAATGATAGCCACAATAAACGGTCAAAATGGGTCTCAATCCGCACAGGGTTATAAGTGAAGCATTGCAACCAAGAATACACTATAACAAATTGGGTGGTCAAAAATAAAAAATAAATCAATGTGTATGAAGCAGACAAAAGGCAAAGGTCACTAACCAGTGTCTTCCCCAAAGTTGAAAGAGTGATAGAGAGCCTCCCAAGATCATCAATCTTAAACAAAAATAACCTCAAGACCCCCTTTCCAGATAAATTTCTACATTTTGAGTAGGAAAATTACCCGGCCAAAGGCTGGTTACTTCTAAATAACAGGCTCCCTTTCGCTCACAAGGAAAAAATAGACACCTAAATCATAAAATCGCCAAACAAATAGAGCGAATGTCTTTAAATCTTTGGGCTAAACATGAGCGAGAACGGGGTCCAGAAATAACAAATCTCGCCGAAAAATGTACCAATTATCACACCTAAAATATTGATACGCCTTTGACATGTACTATTGTGCTGATGTTAGAGAATGCAATGATTACCGTGTATATCTTGTATCCCAAGCAAACAAATCATGAACAACATGAATATGGCACCATACATCGGCTGAACCCACCACACCATATTAATAAATTGTAACCCTTGTATAAAAGGATTGGAAATATTGTATGCATGTACTGTGAAAATCCAATGTAATGCCTGGATTGTCGCAAAGTGTCTGTAACTGAATTATATGCATAAATCTGCTTGAGCTATCATGCCAAGTTTAGTACTTCTCTTGGTGTAGTGGCTAGAGCACTCGCCTCCCACGTGGCGGGCCCTCGGCCAATTAAGTGGTGTTGTTTTTTACTGTCTCCGAATACAGACCATTGGTCTGGAGTCCAACCCCCATGGCTTGGAGTAATCCAGGTGGTCTCCAAGTACTCCAACAACTGATGTAGACCATCAGGGTGACTGGGCAGACCAGGCTATGCCAATTGAACATAAGAACATAAGAACATAAGAAAATGGGAGTCTGCAGAAAGCTGATTGGCCTAAGCAAGGCAGATCCCTGTCCCACACAACCCCTATTCAATTACAAAGCCCAATTATAGTTCAACACTCTAATACCCTGAGGATCATCTTACCAAAACGGTTAGAGATTAACGCAGGATTATGGGTGTCTGCAGAACGCTGATTGGCCCAACCCGGCTGATCCCCCTTCACACCCAACCCTTCTCGTCCATATGCTTATCCAATTTTATCTTAAAGCTCCCTACCGTTTTAGATCCCACTATAGCACTTGGTAGTCCATTCCACCCATCTACAACTCTGTTACCAAACCAATATTTGCCTATATCTTTTCTGAAACTAAATTTATCTAATTTGAAACCATTGGTAAGAGTTCTTTCGCCATCACTGAGCTTTAGTACATTTGTCATGTACTCCTTTGTTAATCCCACTAACCCACTTGAACACCTCTATCATATCCCCTCTAACTCTGCGTCTCTCTAACGAATGTAAACCTAATTTCTTCAACATTTCTTCATACGGAATATTTCTAATATTATGGATCCTTTTTGTCATTCTATGCTGTACTCTCTCCAATGAATCTATGTCCATTCTGTAATAAGGACACCAAAATTGGACAGCATAATCCATATGGGGTCTCACTAATGACAAGTAAAGATATAAGATAACATCAGCAGTTCTGTTACTCACACTCCTAGATATTAATCCGAGAATCCTGTTTGCCTTATTACGAACGCTTATACACTGTGACTAGGCTTCAAATCATTGCTAACAACACACTTAGATCTTTCTCGCAGTCTGAATTTTGTAATTCTAAATTAGCTAGTTTATATTTAACATTTGTTTGCATCTTCCCTATCTTTAATACCTTGCATTTGTCAATGTTAAACTTCATCTGCCAATTTACGGACCATTCATGTAAGGTATCTAGATCCCTTTGGAGGCACTCTATATCGCTCTCTGAATCAATTGATCTCCCTATTTTAGTATCGTCTGCGAATTTACTTATCCTACTAGTTATACCTAAATCTAGGTCATTTATGTATATAAGAAACAACAGGGGACCTAATACCGATCCCTGGGGGACACCACTTTTGACTGCTCCCCACTCTGACTTGGTACCATTTATGTTGACTCTCTGTTTCCTACCAATTAGCCATGACTTAATCCATCCCAACAACGATCCTCCTATTCCATGTGCCTCAACCTTTCTCATCAATCTCTCATGAGGGACTCTGTCGAAAGCTTTACTGAAATCTAAATAAATAATATCATATGACTTGTCACTATCTACTGCTTCATATACCTCTGAGAAAAAGCTAAGCAAATTAGTAAGGCAAGAACGTCCCTGAGTGAATCCATGCTGAGAAGAATTTATTAAGTTAAATTTTTCTAAGTGGCTTCTAATTTTCCTAGCAATAATAGACTCTAGCAACTTTCCTATGATTGATGTGAGACTAATGGGACGGTAATTGGATGCTATCGATGTATCACCTTTTTTGAAGATCGGAACTACATTTGCAAGCTTCCAAGCTTCTGGAACTAAACCTGTTTCTAATGACTTGTTAACCCGTGGAGCCCCGGCTAGTTTTGTAATGTTTGCGCACCAGAACCCGGCCGGTTTTCAAAAAATGGTTTTATTCCAGAAACAATAGCGAATGGGTTAGGAATGAAGGAAAAACCACGAAAAACCGCTCAAAAAGCTTAAAAAATGGTCCTACAGAGCCCCCGAAAACGGATTTTATAAGAGTAAAAAATTGAAGGCAATTATCCCCAAAAAAACAGGTTTTTGCGCGCTCGCGCGCACGCACGTTGACTTTGAGAGTTTTCAACCATCGGCACGGTTGCGTGGGATACGTACACAGTTCCCATACAAATCTGAGCCCTCTTGAGTGGCTACACCTGAGGTTACGGTCGGCGCAATTAGGGTGACGCGCCAGGCGCGTCTCTGGGGCTGTGCGTTACATACATCGCCGACGCGTCAGGCGCGTCGCTGGGGCTGTACGGGTTAAATAAAAATGCTAATGGGCTACTTAACTCATCTCTGCATTATTTTAATACTCTAGCATATACCTCTTCAGGACCAGGCGATTTTTGAGGTTTCAGTCTGTCAATTTCCTTAAGCACATCATTTCTACTTATACTCAACTCAATCCCACCCCTACTCTGTGCAACTCTCCAACCCAAGAGTGAAACGTTACTCTCAAACTTTCTTCTACTCAACAGCTGAGCTCTGGAACACTCTCCCAGAATCACTCTTTCCCTCTTCCTATGACTTAAATTGCTTCAAACTCCGTGTGTCCAGGCATTTTGGCTCGAACGTCCCTTGATTTTGACCCTGTCACTCTTTCAACTATGGGGAGGCACTCGCTATAGGCAGTAATGCCTTTTGCCTCCCTCAATCACATAGAAAAGAAAAAAAATAATACTAACTATACTTAACATATTTTCTATACTATCACTATATACAATATTGACTTCTGGAATCTGTGCCAAATTTTCATTAGTGAAAACGGAAAGAAACTGACTATTTAATGTACTGCACATTTCTAAATAATTTTCTGTTATTTCTCCTATTGAAGTTTTTAGGGGGCCTATTACATCTCTAACTTTAGATTTATATAGTTGGTAAAAAGCTTTAGGGTTATTTTTTGAGTCACTGGCTATCCTTATTTCATAATTTCTTTTTGCTTTCCTGATTTCCTTTTTGACCTGTCTTGATAGAGTCTGATAGTATATATGTAGATGATTTTCGCCTTTCTTTATTTTTCTATATTCCTTTCTTTTTCCTATAAGATCTATTAGCTTATTAGTCATCCATTTTGGTTGGTTCTGCGTCGATCTAAATCTTCTTTAGGGATATATTTATTTTGAGCATTGTGGAGTGAAGCAATAAACTGGTTATGTAGGTGGCAAGTTTAACTCTGGCATATCCTGACTTAATTGCTTAACAATAGTGTCCACCCTTAAGTCTCTTCTTAGCCCACCATAATCGGCTTTTCTGAAATCTGGGATAAGTGTCGTATTCTCTATAGCATTCCCTGTCCATTGTATATTAAAATAAATAGATTTATGATCGTTATTTCCAAGGTGGTCACCAATCTCTACATCATTTATCATATGTTCATTGTTACTGAAAACTAAATCAAGAATATTAATACCTCTAGTCGGCGTATCTATGAATTGAAATAAAAAACTATTTTGTACTACCTCAATAAACTCTACTGAATCGGAGTCGCCTATTTGGTGCTGCCAATCAATGTTTGGAAAATTAAATCCCCCATAATGCACACATTGCTAAACCTTGATGCTATTTTAATTTCCTCCCATAACGATGTTCCGCCATTTCTACTCATATTAGGCGGTCTATATATAACTCCAATAACTATGGTCTCACTACCTTCGTTAACCTCTACCCAAACACTTTCATTATCATTAAATTTTAGTCTAATACCTGATTTAATACAGGTTTTAATGTACTCTTGACAAACACTGCTATACCCCCGCCCCTCCTACTTGTTCGGTCATATTTAGACAAACTATATCCTGGAATATCAAATTCTGCTAAAAAATGCCTAGATTCTGTATTAATCCACGTTTCAGTTAGCGCTATTATGTCTATATTTTCTGTGCTAACGAGTGCTCTAAGTTCGTTCATTTTGTTACATAAACTCCTACAATTTGTATAATATACCCTCAACCTATTACTTTTATTCGCAACTAATTTTCTATTGTGTTTAGCTAACTTATTATTTCCTGTTGAACTACTAGCTCTAGACGGAAATGCTACTCTATCAGTATTCTCATCTTTACTGTCAGTTACATGTGTAGTGTTATCGATACTACTATTACACATCACTATATCCGCACTATCTTGACTGATTATTTCTATTTTACTCACTGGTTTGTCACATGAAGTACCTGCTCCATATGGAGACAGTATTTTACTTACACACCCAGGTTTTTTTTTAGCGAAACCCTGCAACAATTTTGTCCAGTGAGCTGGCTAAGGTCGAAACTCCTAGTCGAGAAAGATGTACTCCATCCTGGGCATACAGTTCATCCTTACCATAGAAGTGGGTTCAGTTATCTAGGAATGGTATTGACTTTGCCTTGCAATACTTCTCCAGCCGGCAATTTACACCAATAGCCCTGGAGGACCATTCCTTCAGTACCCCTCTTCTTGGCAGGATACTGTGTACCACAGGAAATCCACCCTTCTCCTTGATCCTCTCCAGCATTTCCTGGTACTTGGTCAGCAACTCCTCAGTCCTGCATCTCCATATGTCATTGGACCCCGCGTTGATGAAGATGATGGGGTACTCCCCACCCACTTCTAGGACACCATTTATCTTCTCTGCCACCCTCCCGACCCGGCTCCAGGTAGGCAGATAACTTTACTAACATGAGTGTTAGTAGCCCCGTCAAGGTACCTAACCATTGAATCACCGACAATGAACTTAGCTTTTTTCCGTTGTCGGAGTTGAGCAGGAGTTGTAGCAGCAGTTGTTGCAGCAGACTCCCCCCCCCCCCCCTCCCCTCTCACTGCCTCGATGATCGCCACTTCCTCACCATCACTCTCATCAGCCAAGGTGCTGAAGTTGTTGTTGCATTTGGTTGCATTCCTTTTTCTTAAAGCTTCACCAAAACTTCTATATATAATACCATTATTATATATTATTAATATATATGTAGGCTACTATAAGAACATAAGACAATGGGAGTCTGCAAAAGGCCGATCGGTCCATACAAGGCAGATCCCTGTCACACCCAACCCCAATTACAAGGTCCAATTATAGACCCATCTCACTAATACCTTGAGTACTGACCCCACCAAAACGGTCATAGATTAACACAAGATGACGGGGGTCTTCTGAGCGCCGATTGGCCCACACCTTGTAGATCCCCCTCACACCCAACCCATCTCGTCCATATGCCTATCTAATTTTATCTTAAAGCTCCCTATCGTTCTTGATCCCACTATATCACTTTGGTAGCCTATTCCACCCATCTACAACTCTGTTACCAAACCAATATTTTCCTATATCTTTTCTGAAACGAAATTTATCTAATTTGAAACCATTTGTACAAGTTATTTCGCTTTCACTGAGCTTTAGTACATTTTTCATGTCTCCTTTATTAATGCCACTAACCCACTTGAATACCTCTATCATGTCACCTCTAACTCTGCGCATCTCTAATACCTTTATACCTTAGTGGAAACTAAGGGAGCTGGTTTTGGAAAGGCATTCGTTCAAATCGACATTCACTCGCAATCTTTCTATCGAATCAGTTACCACTACACAACGAACCACTTACCTACACAACCACTTTTCTTAAGCTTCACCATAACTTCTAATTATAGTTTGTATATAAATATATATGTTTAAACTTTGTTTCTTTTCAACTATATTTTTGTAAGTGGACCTGTCGACGAGTGTTCCATATCGTCGACGAGAGTTCTAGGTTCGCGCTTTGACGAGAATTCTGGTCGACGAAAGTTCCATAATTCTATGTACACATATGTGAAAGCATTAGGGAGATGCATTTAAATAATATTTTGTAGAGAACTACCGGTATATATTTTAGTAGCCAGATATTAAATGTTATGTGCAAACCAAAGTTGATAATCAAGAATGTTGAGAGACGCTTCTACTTTGATTGTCATGGTGAGTCTACTCATTTGAATAAAGCAATTACGAAGATATGATTTATCCGTAAATGTATCTAGGCTACACACTAAGTATAGTCTTGAGAATCAATGACAAACTATCAATCAACACTCTGGATTGTCGGTATGTGTTGCAATAACCTCATGTTGGACTGCTATAAGGAATAGAATAGCCGCCCAGATAAACTTAGCAGTTAGTTTGGCTACTTGTAATATTATTTACGACTTACTTTCTATTGTAAAGTGGTATGTTGGTATCAACAATATAAACTCCATATTCTAAAATATTTGTACAATATAAAATACAAGGTTAACACAAGTGGTACACGTAATTAGAGTATAATCATCGCTTTATATAATATGAACGTTTTATCAGCAATGTTCCACTTCTATATAATTTAATAATGAGAGTATATAAATGTTCAAATATATTCTCTGAGAATGTGAACATTAAAGTGTTTTCATTGATTTCTACAATGATTTATTTCAGGAATACTTCACTTCCCCTGAATAAATTGCTTGATTATGAAAGTTTAATATGTATAATCCTATAATGAGAACATTGAATATTAATCATCGGTTTGTATAATATTTTTATTTTCGGGAATATATATTTGTTTGGATAATATTCAAGGACACTAGTGCGACGTTATGAGAAACAATTTATTAGGGAAAATAGACACCAATAGATTCGCCATATTTTTCTCCATATAGTCCGCATGGAGGATTTTCGTTATCAACAAATTGAAAAATACCCACTTCACAGACAAATACACCAAAAATCTAAGTCAAAGCGGGGGTGTGGGGGCAGCAGCCCCCACCTTTAATACTAGGATAGGTTAGGTAAGGTTGTTAGGTTAGGCTAATGTCCTTTCAAAGGGGTATAGGCTAGTAAACACTAGGAAAGCCTATACCCGGTCAGAGGTAAGAAGAAGAAGAAGAGTCCTGCAGTAGTCTCCTTGAATGCTACCTTTTTTTGTTCCAGAATTAAACTATATACACATTCCAATGCCTACTCTTAAAACGTTGCATATTTCTAACACAAAGTTTACAGCTTGGTGTGAGACTACCTTAACAAATGATTTGAGGATAACTATGTTAATATTCTATATTGTGTGTGTGTGTGTGTGTGTGTGTGTGTGTGTGTGTGTGTATGTGTGTGTGTGTGTGTGAGAGAGAGAGAGATCCACACATATGCACTTTATTGATGCAATGTTTACTTGTTCCAAACGATTGTTTTGGAAATTTCTCAAACCTTACTATCATGAAGCTCTACGCAAAAATCCATTAAATGGCGTATCAAAATAGTTTGCCAGTGTTATATATTTGCCTCTACAAAATGTCCAGAATGTCCTGCCAACGATTGTGCCACATTAGTACAATAACTTACACCATGGATGTTGAGCTGCCAAGATGATATCAGTATCACAATGCACTCACATCAAACACACGCGCACTTATAAAATCACACCGAAATACAGATTGAACATTGTTTTATAAATAATGTTGGTTTAGTAGACTAAACCACATTAATTTAAAATTGAATTAACGATTATCAACCTGACAATTACTCTTCTAGATTACGCACATATTTTTGGCAAGCAATTTCTTCTTACTGAATAAACAAGTGTGCACAAGCTTATGAATAAATAAACATTTAGTTAAATAATGAAACAAACACCATCAAGTAACCTCAGTTGTCTAGTTTGCATATTTGAACCCAACGTTAAAGGAATCAAAGTCTGTATCGGTATTTTCAATCAGTCACTCCAGGGTTCCCGGTACCCGACACGAGCCGAGCCAAGAGCGACAACCTCCCTCCACCATCTCTCAGCCACTACTGACCCGCATCCCACTGCCTCGCTCACTCCTGGCATCATAAACTCAGATTCAGAAAGGGTTCGTTCTCGTGTTTTTTGTCGGCCGTCCTATGCAGAGTAAAATCGATTCGTGGTAGCTAAACTCAGTCCCTCTTTCGGGGTAACTTAACAAAGATTAGGTTTAGGTTATATAATTATGGCCTCTCTCTCTCTCTCTCTCTCTTTCTCTCTCTCTCTCTCTCTCTCTCTCTCTCTCTCTATCTCTCTCTCTCTCTCTCTCTCTCTCTCTCTATTTTAAGTGCACTAGTTAAAGACCTGGAGGTTCTTATATCTGAAAACCTAAAGACCTCAGATCAATGTGCAGCAGCTGCGAATAAGGCCAATCTAGCATTGGGATATATTAAGAGAAATTTTACTTTAAAAAATGAGAACATTATAGTACCTTTATTTAAAAACAGAGTGAGGCCCCATCTTGAATATGGTGTGCAATTTTGGTCTCCTTATCTGAGCAAGGACATTGGGAAGCTCGAGTCGGTGCAGTGTAGAGCGACAAAGTTGATTTGGTCACTAAGAGATGAATCTTATTATGAAAGACTAACAAATTTTAATTTATTTTCACTTAAGAAAAGAAGACTGCGAGATCAATTAATAGAGTGTTTCAAGATACTAAAGGGATTTGACAACATTGATGTACAGTAGATTCACTTTTCAAAATCGATAATATATTAGAGAGCCGTCAGTAGTCAGTAGATAAATCACTCCCCAGTCTCAGCACTAAGCCGTCAGTAATATACGATCATTGTAATTGCCAGTATCAGGCAGTACCTGGTACCACAACGTTTTTAGCACTGCTCCAAGACCTTGGCTACACTTCTCAGCTTATATCCAAGACCCCGCATGCTAGGAGAGGCAGTATTCCTCCATCTTTTGAGGTGGGAGGTTGTTATATCTTGCCTCTGAAGCCATTTTGGCAACATTGCTTGGGACTGGGGGTTACATTTATGCTAGTACCCTGTGGTACAGTAGGGGATAAAAATCTTATTTACATACAATCAGACAAATGGAGGCAAACACATAACCTCCGTCCAACTTCGTTGGTGGAGGCAACTGGAGGGGCACTCTGGAAAACGAGCAGCTCCACCTACGCTGGAGGAGGTATGCGCTCAATTGATCGCTTCCTAAATTGAATTACTTCTCCCGTGGTGCATATCCCATCTGCCCACCACGTTTCGTGAACATCGGTTTATAACTTCGTGAGCCGTTTACGCTGGCTGAGGTATGCACTCTACCAATCACCTCCAAAGTTAAATTGCTTCTTCCTTGGTGCATATCATATCTGGCCTTCAACTTCCGTGACAATCTGTTCATAGATTTTCGATAGGCTAGACACTTCCTCTACATAGGGTACATGGTACCCGTCTTGCAACACGATCGCAGCCCTACTCTGTGCAACTCTCCAACCCAAGAGTGAAATGTTACTCTCAGTTATTCTTCTATTCAACAGCTGAGCTCTGGAATCTCTCCCACAATTAGTCTTTCCCTCCTCCTATGACTTAAATTGCTTCAAACTCTGTGTGTTTTGGGATTTTGGCTCGAACGTCCCTTGATTTTGGCCCTGTCACACTTTCAACTATAGGGGAGGCACTTGACGCTGGGCAAAATTTGAATATAAGACTGCAACCATTATGTATAAGAAATAGGTGAGATGATGTACACGTGCTAGTAAATAATGAGTACTACCCCCAAAATATAACCAGTTTAACTTCCTGTCACTCCTGTAGAAGAAGGCCTGTAGTAGGGCGCCATGGCCGAGATGTTGGATCCAATTA
This sequence comes from Paralithodes platypus, assembly GCA_032716605.1. Classification (NCBI taxonomy): domain Eukaryota; kingdom Metazoa; phylum Arthropoda; class Malacostraca; order Decapoda; family Lithodidae; genus Paralithodes; species Paralithodes platypus. Next base: position 41,498,670 of record CM064529.1, read on the forward strand.
TTAATTGAAAGTATATGTAGGCTATATACATTATTATACAGTATGTGGTTCATTAATCACATATAAATAACCGATCTCAATTTACATCCCTCTTGTAGAAGGGAGACAGTAGCGAAGAACCCTGGGTTTAAGTTGGTTACTGGATTCCGTTACGGTCGAGGAATAGATCAGAGTACAGTATACAGTATGCATGTGAATGAAATTGGCAAAGCAAAACCCCCAAAAGACAGCCGATTAAATTGTTCATCAACTCCTGTAGAAGGCGCCGTATAGTAGACCACCAAGCGCGAAATACTTTATATGTGCATTTTTTTTTTTTTTTTGTATATAATGTGTATATAGGAGAAAAAAGGTAGGTTGCCTGTAACGAGTGTCTCCCCCAGAGCCAAAGAAGTGACAGAGAGCAAATTCAAGGGAAGTTGGGGTCAAAATGACTGGACACGCAACGTTTAAAGCAGTTTTAGTCATAAGATGAAGGAAAGATTGATTGAGGGAGAGAGTTCCTGAGTTTACTTGTTGAGTAGAACAAAGACTGAGAAAATTTGCCAATTCTTGAGTTGGAGAGTTGTAATAAATAGGAGTTGGACTGCGTTGCAAGGCGGGTGCCTCGCACTCGCTGCAAGGGAGGGGGCATGCACTGAGAGAGCTCTGAAGAATACTGAGATTGTTGTAATAGCAATAGAAGAGTGAAAGAGATGCAACATTGCGGCGTGTAAAAAGAGATTGTAGGTAACTAGTAAAATGAGGTGAGGTGATGAGGCCAAATGCTTTTGATTCTACTCGTTCGAGAAGTGTGGTATGGGTAGAGCCTCCCTACACATGCAAATAATACTTATTACAGGGGCGCACTCTACCCCGATTCATAGCAAGAAACAGTGAGGGGGTGAAGAACCCACGGAGATGGTTAAGCACACCCAACTTTTCGGAAGCTATTTAAGCAAAAGTGGTAATAATTATGAGCTTTTTAAGAAAGATCGCATGAAAAAGATTCACCTCGAATATTGAGAGAAGAAGGGTTGATTTGTGGATTGTTGAAGAATAATATATAGTCTTGTGGAAGACTGTGATGGAGAACTAGAGGGAGGAATTGGGTCTTGGAGGCATAGAAAGTAACAAGATATTCTCTTCATATTTCTCTTCATAATTGCTGAGGGGCACAGGGCCCTGGGTGGGGCTTTGGTTTCCCGGGCGTTTCCGCACCCTCCTCAGCTCCCCGCCATGGAGTGGCTTCGGTCACCCAGGCTTTATTGTGGTCGGCAGGGAGGGTTCTGTGGGGGCGCTCGGTTACGGCCTTGGCCTTGCTCGGGGCCTTGGGGCTGTTCGGCCAGGCAGCTTGAGGAAAAACAACAACAACAACAAGATATTCTCTGCCCCAATCAGAAATAATTGATAGATCAGAAGATAGGCGTTCTATATAGCCTTGTCACGTTTGTTTTGGAGTGATTGTATGCTGGGTTGATGTGAAAAACTAGTTGATTAGTGTAAAGTAGGATCGTCAACATATGAGTAGATAGGACAGTTGAGCAGATCATTAACACTTTCTCTGTGGGCATATTTCCGGGTATATCCGCCATATAAGGGCTCATTCAGACACTTCTTGCTCGGGGCCTTGGGGCTGTTCGGCCAGGCAGCTTGAGGAAAAACAACAACAACAACAAGATATTCTCTGCCCCAATCAGAAATAATTGATAGATCAGAAGATAGGCGTTCTATATAGCCTTGTCACGTTTGTTTTGGAGTGATTGTATGCTGGGTTGATGTGAAAAACTAGTTGATTAGTGTAAAGTAGGATCGTCAACATATGAGTAGATAGGACAGTTGAGCAGATCATTAACACTTTCTCTGTGGGCATATTTCCGGGTATATCCGCCATATAAGGGCTCATTCAGACACTTCTGATTAATTAGGCAAGTGTCTGAATGAAATGAAATGTATTCAGCCGAAAACTAAAAGACAAAAAGCTTCAAAATGACACCAAAACGAGCTTCGTAGCTCACATAGACATTCGCTAAAATGAGCAATGCTCGCTAATGTCTCGCTATATTTTCCTTTAGCAGCACTGTATGTCTGGCGTGACTCTGACTCAGAGACTTCAGTGTGACGGCTGCCTGGCTGGGAGACGGATGTGTGGCCTGTCGCGCTCCTGCTCCCTTGCACTCGATTTTACAGGCTATTAGAGGCTTTAAAAGTCTGTAAATTGATGTAAATTACCATGGCATTCAGGAACGTCTCCCGCAGGTAAAGGGTTAAAGAATATTTGAAAGATAATTGGAGACAGGACAGAACCTGTAGGAACACTGGAGTTGATAGGTTGAAGAAGTGAGCGATGGCCGTCCAAAACTGCGGCTATGGATAGGAAATTTGAGACAAAGGCACAGATAGAGGGATAGAAACTGAAGGAGGGTAGTTTGGAAATTAGAGATTTGTGCAAGACTTTATCAAAGGCTTCCGATATGTCTATCGCAATAAAAAAAGTCTCACCGAAGTCCCGAAAGGAGGATGGCCGAGAGTCAGTAAGATAAGCAAGAAGATCACAAATTGAGCGGTCCTTAAGGAAGCCATACTGGCGACCTAAATGTAGATTTTCGGGAAGATAAATGCCTTATGAATTTTGAGATAAGAATAGTTTTAAAAACTTTAGAGATGCAAGAAATGAGAGCAATTGGACGATAGTTGGAGGGTTAGGAGCGGTCACCCTTCTTTGGGACAGGTTGTATAAGAGCAAACTTCCAGTAAGAAGAAAAGGCGTTGGAGGCAAGACAGAGACGGAATAGTTTGCCTAGGCAGGGAGTCAGCACGGAAGCACAGTTATTTAGTACAGTACAACAGGAAGAACACTGTCCGGATCGTACGCCTTCTTAGTATCCAGCCCAGAGAGAGAGAGTGAGTAAGTGAGAGGGGAGTGGAAAGGATGGTGAGGAGTATATATATACTGCATATATATATATATATATATATATATATATATATATATATATATATACAGTATAGTGTATATATATAAATATATAAGCTCAACAAATATTTTGGTTCAGTTTTCACAGAAGTTATCGATCATACCTCTGCAAATAACACCTCAACTCATGTGATAGGAGATTTAACCATCAGTGTTAGCGAAGTACAAAGCAAATTGAGTAATTTAAATGTAAATAAGACCCCAGGACCCGACATGTTCCACCCAAAACTAATTAAGAATATTAAGGACGAGATAGCCAAACCCATGAAACAGCTGTTTAACTTATCATTACTACAGGGGATTGTACAGTCATCAGGATTTATTCGTTTCAGTTTCCCTGGACTAAGGCGTTAGTAGCACTGCAGTGGAGAGGTATCCCCTCCGCCTCCTCTCCTTCTTGTTACCATACCTTCACCGAAACCCTCCCATTTTCTCTCCGACCCCAGAACTACACCCACCCTCCCGTCTCTCGTTCTCACCCAGTTAGGAGCTACTCTGGACCTCACCAATTGCATGTATTCTCAACATCTAATTGAGGAATGCAATGTATCATAGGCAGAGTCAAGTATTAGCCTTACTAAATTCTGAAAGAAAGAGAGAGAGAGATAGAGAGGGAGAGAGAGAGAGAAAGCAGGGGGCGGGGGGGGGATGTTCGCCGAAAACCTTACATATGATTCGAGTGATTCATACCGATACATTTACCATTGACCCCTGAAACGTTCATACCGATGGACTGTATCATAGTCTAATATGGCTGCCAAACTAACCCACGTGAAGTTGTATTTCATTTGCATCGTTGTAATGGCTGTCTGGGCTACGTAACAAGCTTGAGACAACGAGGACCGTCTGTGTCAATTGCACCATGAGTCTCTCCCATCAATGAACACACAAAGTAAACCACAAGTATTTTGAATTATTTTTTTTTCTACACTTATTAAATACTAATATCAATACTTATTAGCAAGTATACAAGAACAAAACATTTGCTTAATCTTATTCACCACAAATCTCTCTGCTTCCAGTCATTTCAGGACTCATTAAGTGTAAACAGCCAATTTGCCAATAAATGCTATGAATTATTGCCGAGAATGTGCCCAGTGAGTCGGCCATGAGACTTCGTTACGCTAACTCAACACTCATCCTCTTAACGGAGCTATCTACCTAATCATTAGGCCATATTGTTTTCCTAATTGACCATAATGTAAAACTACTGTATATAAACGGGACACAAACTACCCTCGGGCAAGGTACTGGGGTTTTCGAAAAGAGGCTCCAGGATTTAAAATATTACTTGACATAAACAGGCTTAATAATACTGAAGGATTGATAACCAATATATTGTATAAGCCATATTTTAATTAATTACCCCTCGGGTACTCTTACGCTCTTCTATCCATTAGGGAGGGTCTAATTTTTAATTTCCCATGCCCTCAACACTTACGCTCACCCATACATTAGGGAAGGACTTATTCATGTTGTCACCTTACCCATAACACCTTGCCATAAGGTTACTCTATTGGATCAGGTATCTTGTTTTGTAACCAAGTTAAGGGGGGCGTTCACTATGGCTATGTAGCAATATGGGTTGAAACATAGCAAATTGCGTTAAATACTCCCTGAGTAATGGCAAGACGTAGGGTATCTACTCCACATAATACTATTGAAAGCTTCACGCCCATTCAAGCTTATTCTCTTGAGATAACTTTAAAGATAATTTGAATTCACACATGTTAAGAATAATTACAAATAACTATATAAAGCCCATTTATTAAATCCCAGATTAACTACAAGTTATAATTTGAACTGGTCAATAATTATTTTACTACAATACCACTCTGTATAACAGATGCGTGTATAACCAAATAATCTCATTATACCTTATGTATAATTATACAAGTGTGTATGTCTACCCCTCATATCTGGTATATCCATATCATTATACAGTTAACCCTACTAGTAACGGTAGTAATTAGCAGCTTCAGGTTAGGTTTTGTTTAGTTCATATGTTTAATGTGCAGGAGATGGTGGTCGAGAGATGTGTGGGAAATACTTCATTCCTTCATTAGGTGTTCAGAATATTTAATGTAATCGGTGAGGTCACAGAAGTAGCTCCTAGCTGCGTGAGAGCAAGAGAAGGGAGGGTGGGTGTAGTTCTGGGGTCGGAGAGAAAATGGGAGGGTGTAGGTGGGGTTATGGTAACAACAAGGAGAGGAGGTGGAGGGGATACCTCTCCACCGTGCAGTGCTACTAACAGGGAAAATGAAACTAATTAATCCTGACGACTGTACCAAGTGATTGGAAAAATGCGAACATTACCGTACGCCAATATACAAGAAGGGTAGCAAGGCCAAAGCAAGTAATTACAGACCAATTAGTCTAACTTTAATTATAGGAAAAATCGTGTAAAAAACCCTTAGAGATAAGATAATAGATTACCTCGAATCAAACAACCTAATCAAAAATAGTCAACATGGCTTTAGATCACATAAGTCATGCCTAACAAATTTGATTGAATTCTATAATAAACTATTCATATATAACGATATGACGAAAACACTAGATATAATCTTCTTGGACTTTCAAAAAGCTTTCGACAAGGTGCCACATCAATAACTAATGGCTAAACTCGAGAGGATCGGTATCAAAGGTAAAATTCATTCTTGGATACAAAATTGGCTTAGAGACAGAAGACAGAGAGTGGTGATAAATGGAGTGGAATCCGAGTGGGAGCCTGTCACTAGTGGAGTTCCGCAGGGTTTGGTCCTTGGACTGGTCCTGTTTCTCATTTACATTAACGATATCGATGTATGGATAAACAACACCATCTCCAAATTCGTCGATGATTCAAAGATAGGGAATGCAGTCCTGACCGAAGAAGATAAAGTCTGATTTAAACAAAATATCAGAGTGGTCTGAAAAATGTCAGGTGCTGCAGGCTGGTAGCAGAAATAAGAAATACAAATACGAAATGAATGGCCAACAAATAAAAAACACAACGCTAGTAAAAGACCTAATGGTACTAATATCTGAAAATCTAAAAACTTCCGACCAATGTATAGCAGCTGCAAATAAGGCAAACAGAGCATTGGGCTTTATTAAACGAAAATTTACATATAAATATGAGAACGTAATAGTACCACTGTTCAACAGTATGGTGAGGCCCCACCTTTAATATGGTGTGCAGTTCTGATCACCTTATCTGAGCAAGGCCAGTGTAGGACTCTAGTCAGTGGAGCATAGAGCGACGAAGATGATACCCTCATTTAGAAATAAATCATATGAAGAAAGACTTAAACGATTGAACCCGTTCTCATTAAAAAAAGAGGAGGTTGAGGGGTCAACTTATTGAGTGTTTTAAGATACTGAAAGGCTTCGCCAAAGTCGATAGAAATGCACTATTCAAATTCAACAATAATACTCAAACTCGAAGAATGGAATGAAATTAAAAACCAAAAAGGCAAACCTAGATGTCACAAAGAGTTTCTTCACCTACAGTGTGGTGACAGAGTGGAATAAACTACCAGCGAGAGTGGTGGAGAGCGACACAATAAACGTTTTCAAGGGAACGCTTGATCTCTTATTAAGAGGGGGCTGGGTTGATATGAAAAACAAAACAAAAATTTAGTTTGTAAGGCCGGACAGCCTAATACGGACCCCGAGGTCTGGGGGGGTCTGTGTATATATGTGACTCTATGTAACTATATGCAAATCTCTCTCTCTCTCACAAACACACACACACACACACACACACAACCAGCCATTCAACTATTAGCTAAACCAATACAAAATCCATCCCCTTTCCCTCTCTCCCTGTTGTACCATCACCAACAATTATTATCTCTATATTGGATGTGTGGGCCAGAGACCCTGTAGTAACAGAGTTTTATATGCTCATTTAATCTATATAGTTGTATATTTTAGTTACTTTACATAACGTAGTTTAAACACTCAGGCTATAATGATTACTATGAATTGACCATGTCCTTTTTCGAAATGTTTGAATGCAGAAATTATTCCTTGCCAGTCTGTGTGTTTTAAATGGCCCTGTTATGTGTGTGTGTGTGTGTGTGTGTGTGTGTGTGTGTGTGAAGACAAACAAACAAAATCAAAGAACATACTAAATACTCCACGAGCACTACGACTACAAACTGCAGGCCTATTGTAACATACATGAAGGTCTGCGCAAGCCTGGCAATGATTAAGAAAAAAAGGAGTGATAATTTACTTTTACATAATAGAACTGGACCTTGTAATCCAGAGAGAAAAATGCAAGGATACTTTTAAACCCATTGAGTACCGGTGACGTCATTTATTATATTCTGGCAACTATTAGACAATCTTACTCATCTAAGAAAAGACGTCTACACATTATATTCTGGCAACTATTAGACAATTTTACTCATCTAAGAAAAGACGGCTACACATTAAAAGGTGTGATGGTGGTCTCGGGAAGAAACCAAAATAAAAAGATAAAACAATAAAATAATATAAATAAATAGATAAAACATATTATACAGTATATATGAATACTAATTTCCACTTATATCGGATACACACTAGGTACCCTCGGATGCCATAGTCTCTAGCCAACTCATAAGAATTCGTGGAACCCCTGTGTTTTTCCTAATGCAATTATAACTAGGCCTCTGGATTGGAATGTTGGATATAAATTGCATTCGCTATAAATAATATAGATAGTTTTGTAGTTGATGTATACACAATCATATTCATAAATACGTTTAGAGATATACTTCCATAAATAAAAATAGGTGAAGTCCACTATTATTTGTGAGTGAGATAGAGACTGTGGCATCCTACGAGTGTATTATTTAAGTGATAGGCATTATAAGCATTGGTTAATACTTGAGATAATTATTTATATTTTGATAGTGATTTGAAAGAATATATCAGATAATTGTTTATATATATGTAATAAATCACCAAGATAACAATAATAAATAAAATTTAAGCACACACATTATATTTAACCCTTAGAAGATTCGATGACGCATTTATTGTCTGTGTTTTGGCAAGTATTATATGTTATTCAGAATGGAAAGGGTTTGTGGACGTCTTAGAGTTAATTGAGGCAGTCTCACAGATCCTTCATAATTTGCATTACATCGTCTAATGATAGCCACAATAAACGGTCAAAATGGGTCTCAATCCGCACAGGGTTATAAGTGAAGCATTGCAACCAAGAATACACTATAAAAAATGGGGTGGTCAAAAATAAAAAATAAATCAATGTGTATGAAGCAGACAAAAGGCAAAGGTCACTAACCAGTGTCTTCCCCAAAGTTGAAAGAGTGATAGAGAGCCTCCCAAGATCATCAATCTTAAACAAAAATAACCTCAAGACCCCCTTTGGAGATCAATTTCTACATTTTGAGTAGGAAAATTACCCGGCCAAAGGCCGGTTCCTTCTAAATAACAGGCTCCCTTTCGCTCACAAGGAAAAAATAGACACCTAAATCGTACACAAATCATAAAATCGCCAAACAAATAGAGCGAATGTCTTAAAATCTTTGGGCTAAACATGAGCGAGAACGGGGTCCAGAAATAACAAATCTCGCCGAAAAATGTACCAATTATCACACCTAAAATATTGATACGCCTTTGACATGTACTATTGTGCTGATGTTAGAGAATGCAATGATTACCGTGTATATCTTGTATCCCAAACAAACAAATCATGAACTACATGAATATGGCACCATACATCGGCTGAACCCACCACACCAAATTAATAAATTGTAACCCTGTATAAAAGGATTGGAAATATTGTATGCATGTACTGTGAAAATCCAATGTAATGCCTGGATTGTCGCAAAGTGTCTGTAACTGAATTATATGCATAAATCTGCTTGAGCTATCATGCCAAGTTTAGTACTTCTCTTGGTGTAGTGGCTAGAGCACTCGCCTCCCACGTGGCGGGCCCTCGGCCGATTAAGTGGTGTTGTTTTTTACTGTCTCCGAATACAGACCATTAGTCTGGAGTCCAACCCCAATGGCTTGGAGTAATCCAGGTGGTCTCCAAGTACTCCAACAACTGATGTAGACCATCAGGGTGACTGGGCAAGACCAGGCTATGCCAATTGAACATAAGAACATAAGAACATAAGAAAATGGGAGTCTGCAGAAAGCTGATTGGCCTAAGCAAGGCAGATCCCTGTCCCACACAACCCCTATTCAATTACAAAGCCCAATTATAGCTCAACACTCTAATACCCTGAGGATCATCTTACCAAAACGGTTAGAGATTAACGCAGGATTATGGGTGTCTGCAGAGCGCTGATTGGCCCAACCCGGCTGATCCCACTTCACACCCAACCCTTCTCGTCCATATGCTTATCCAATTTTATCTTAAAGCTCCCTACCGTTTTAGATCCCACTATAGCACTTGGTAGTCCATTCCACCCATCTACAACTCTGTTACCAAACCAATATTTGCCTATATCTTTTCTGAAACTAAATTTATCTAATTTGAAACCATTGGTACGAGTTCTTTCGCCATCACTGAGCTTTAGTACATTTGTCATGTACTCTTTGTTAATCCCACTAACCCACTTGAACACCTCTATCATATCCCCTCTAACTCTGCGTCTCTCTAACGAATGTAAACCTAATTTCTTCAACATTTCTTCATACGGAATATTTCTAATATTATGGATCCTTTTTGTCATTCTATGCTGTACTCTCTCCAATGAATCTATGTCCATTCTGTAATAAGGACACCAAAATTGGACAGCATAATCCATATGGGGTCTCACTAATGACAAGTAAAGTTTTAAGATAACATCAGCAGTTCTGTTACTCACACTCCTAGATATTAATCCGAGAATCCTGTTTGCCTTATTACGAACGCTTATACACTGTGTCTAGGCTTCAAATCATTGCTAACAAACACACCTAGATCTTTCTCGCAGTCTGAATTTTCTAATTCTAAATTAGCTAGTTTATATTTAACATTTGTTTGCATCTTCCCTATCTTTAATACCTTGCATTTGTCAATGTTAAACTTCATCTGCCAATTTACCGACCATTCATGTAAGGTATCTAGATCCCTTTGGAGGCACTCTATATCGCTATCTGAATCAATTGATCTCCCTATTTTAGTATCGTCTGCGAATTTACTTATCCTACTAGTTATACCTAAATCTAGGTAATTTATGCTAAGAAACAACAGGGGACCTAATACCGATCCCTGGGGGACACCACTTTTGACTGCTCCCCACTCTGACTTGGTACCATTTATGTTGACTCTCTGTTTCCTACCAATTAGCCATGGCTTAATCCATCCCAACAACGATCCTCCTATTCCAGTGCCTCAACCTTTCTCATCAATCTCTCATGAGGGACTCTGTCGAAAGCTTTACTGAAATCTAAATAAATATCATATGACTTGTCACTATCTACTGCTTCATATACCTTCTGAGAAAAAGCTAAGCAAATTAGTAAGGCAAGAACGTCCCTGAGTGAATCCATGCTGAGAAGAATTTAGTAAGTTACATTTTTTCTAAGTGGCTTCTAATTTTCCTAGCAATAATAGACTCTAGCAACTTTCCTATGATTGATGTGAGACTAATGGGACGGTAATTGGATGCTATCGATGTATCACCTTTTTTGAAGATCGGAACTACATTTGCAAGCTTCCAAGCTTCTGGAACTAAACCTGTTTCTAATGACTTGTTAAATAAAAATGCTAATGGGCTACTTAACTCATCTCTGCATTATTTTAATACTCTAGCATATATCTCGTCAGGACCAGGCGATTTTTGAGGTTTCAGTCTGTCAATTTCCTTAAGCACATCATTTTCTAACTTATACTCAACTCAACCCACCCCCTACTCTGTGCAACTCTCCAACCCAAGAGTGAAACGTTACTCTCAAACTTTCTTCTACTCAACAGCTGACCTCTGGAACACTCTCCCAGAATCACTCTTCCCTCTTCCTATGACTTAAATTGCTTCAAACTCCGTGTGTCCAGGCATTTTGGCTCGAACGTCCCTTGATTTTGGCCCTGTCACTCTTTCAACTATGGGGGAGGCACTCGCTATAGGCAGTAATGCCTTTTGCCTCCTCAATCACATAGAAAGAAAACAAATAATACTAACTATACTTAACATTTTCTATACTATCACTATATACAATATTGACTTCTGGAATCTGTGCCAAATTTCATTAGTGAAAACGGAAAGAAACTGACTATTTAATGTACTGCACATTTCTAAATATTTTCTGTTATTTCTCCTATTGAAGTTTTTAGGGGGCCTATTACATCTCTAACTTTAGATTTATATAGTTGGTAAAAAGCTTTAGGGTTATTTTTTGAGTCACTGGCTATCCTTATTTCATAATTTCTTTTTGCTTTCCTGATTTCCTTTTTGACCTGTCTTGATAGAGTCTGATAGTATATATGTAGATGATTTTCGCCTTTTATTTTTTCTATATATTCCTTTCTTTTTTCCTATAAGATCTATTAGCTTATTAGTCATCCATTTTGGTTGGTTCTGCGTCGATCTAAATCTTCTTTTAGGGATATATTTATTTTGAGCATTGTGGAGTGAAGCAATAAACTGGTTATATGTAGGTGGCAAGTTTAACTCTGGCATATCCTGACTTAATTGCTTAACAATAGTGTCCACCCTTAAGTCTTCTTAGCCCACCATAATCGGCTTTTCTGAAATCTGGGATAAGTGTCGTATTCTCTATAGCATTCCCTGTCCATTGTATATTAAAATAAATAGATTTATGATCGCTATTTCCAAGGTGGTCACCAATCTCTACATCATTTATCATATGTTCATTGTTACTGAATACTAAATCAAGAATATTAATACCTCTAGTCGGCGTATCTATGAATTGAAATAAAAAACTATTTTGTACTACCTCAATAAACTCTACTGAATCGGAGTCGCCTATTTGGTGCTGCCAATCAATGTTTGGAAAAGTAAATCCCCCATAATGCACACATTGCTAAACCTTGATGCTATTTTAATTTCCTCCCATAACGATGTTCCGCCATTTCTACTCATATTAGGCGGTCTATATATAACTCCAATAACTATGGTCTCACTACCTTCGTTAACCTCTACCCAAACACTTTCATTATCATTAAATTTTAGTCTAATACCTGATTTAATACAGGTTTTTAATGTACTCTTGACAAACACTGCTATACCCCCGCCCCTCCTACTTGTTCGGTCATATTTAAACAAACTATATCCTGGAATATCAAATTCTGCTAAAAAATGCCTAGATTCTGTATTAATCCACGTTTCAGTTAGCGCTATTATGTCTATATTTTCTGTGCTAACGAGTGCTCTAAGTTCGTTCATTTTGTTACATAAACTCCTACAATTTGTATAATATACCCTCAACCTATTACTTTTATTCGTAACTAATTTTCTATTGTGTTTAGCTAACTTATTATTTCCTGTTGAACTACTAGCTCTAGACGGAAATGCTACTCTATCAGTATTCTCATCTTTACTATCAGTTACATGTGTAGTGTTATCGATACTACTATTACACATCACTATATCCGCACTATCTTGACTGATTATTTCTATTTTACTCACTGGTTTGTCACATGAAGTACCTGCTCCATATGGAGACAGTATTTTACTTACACACCCAGGTTTTTTTTAACGAAACCCTGCAACAATTTTGTCCAGTGAGCTGGCTAAGGTCGAAACTCCTAGTCGAGAAAGATGTACTCCATCCTGGGCATACAGTTCATCCTTACCATAGAAGTGGGTTCAGTTCAGTTATCTAGGAATGGTATTGACTTTGCCTTGCAATACTTCTCCAGCCGGCAATTTACACCAATAGCCCTGGAGGACCATTCCTTCCGTACCCCTCTTCTTGGCAGGATACTGTGTACCACAGGAAATCCACCCTTCTCCTTGATCCTCTCCAGCATTTCCTGGTACTTGGTCAGCAACTCCTCAGTCTTGCATCTCCATATGTCATTGGACCCCGCGTTGATGAAGATGATGGGGTACTCCCCACCCACTTCTAGGACACCATCCATCTTCTCTGCCACCCTCCCGACCCGGCTCCAGGTAGGCAGATAACTTTACTAACATGAGTGTTAGTAGCCCCGTCAAGGTACCTAACCATTGAATCACCGACAATGAACTTAGCTTTTTTCCGTTGTCGGAGTGGAGCAGGAGTTGTAGCAGCAGTTGTTGCAGCAGACTCCCCCCCCCCCCCCCTCCCCCCCCCCTCCCCTCTCACTGCCTCGATGATCGCCACTTCCTCACCATCACTCTCATCAGCCAAGGTGCTGAAATTGTTGTTGCATTTGGTTGCATTCCTTTTTCTTAAAGCTTCACCAAAACTTCTATATATAATACCATTATTATATATTATTAATATATATGTAGGCTACTATAAGAACATAAGACAATGGGAGTCTGCAAAAGGCCGATCGGTCCATACAAGGCAGATCCCTGTCACACCCAACCCCAATTACAAGGTCCAATTATAGACCCATCTCACTAATACCTTGAGTACTGACCCCACCAAAACGGTCATAGATTAACACAAGATTACGGGGGTCTGCTGAGCGCCGATTGGCCCACACCTGGTAGATCCCCCTCACACCCAACCCATCTCGTCCATATGCCTATCTAATTTTATCTTAAAGCTCCCTATCGTTCTTGATCCCACTATATCACTTTGGTAGCCTATTCCACCCATCTACAACTCTGTTACCAAAACCAATATTGCCTATATCTTTTCTGAAACGAAATTTATCTAATTTGAAACCATTTGTACAAGTTATTTCGCTTTCACTGAGCTTTAGTACATTTTTCATGTCTCCTTTATTAATGCCACTAACCCACTTGAATACCTCTATCATGTCACCTCTAACTCTGCGCATCTCTAATACCTTTATACCTTAGTGGAAACTAAGGGAGGTGGTTTTGCAAAGGCATTCGTTCAAATCGACATTCACTCGCAATCTTTCTATCGAATCAGTTACCACTACACAACGAACGACTTACCTACACAACCACTTTTCTTAAGCTTCACCATAACTTCTAATTATAGTTTGTATATAAATATATATGTTTAAACTTAGTTTCTTTTCAACTATATTTTTGTAAGTGGACCTGTCGACGAGTGTTCCATATCGTCGAGGAGAGTTCTAGGTTCGCGCTTCGACGATAATTCTGGTCGACGAAAGTTCCATAATTCTATGTACACATATGTGAAAGCATTAGGGAGATGCATTTAAATAATATTTTGTAGAGAACTACCGGTATATATTTTAGTAGCCAGATATTAAATGTTATGTGCAAACCAAAGTTGATAATCAAGAATGTTGAGAGACGCTTCTACTTTGATTGTCACGGTGAGTCTACTCATTTGAATAAAGCAATTACGAAGATATGATTTATTCGTAAATGTATCTACACACTAAGTATAGTCTTGAGAATCAATGACAAAACTATCAATCAACACTCTGGATTGTCGGTATGTGTTGCAATAACCTCATGTTGGACTGCTATAAGGAATAGAATAGCCGCCCAGATAAACTTAGCAGTTAGTTTGGCTACTTGTAATATTATTTACGACTTACTTTCTATTGTAAAGTGGTATGTTGGTATCAACAATATAAACTCCATATTCTAAAATATTTGTACAATATAAAATACAAGGTTAACACAAGTGGTACACGTAATTAGAGTATAATCATCGCTTTATATAATATGAACGTTTTATCAGCAATGTTCCACTTCTATATAATTTAATAATGAGAGTATATAAATGTTCAAATGTATACTCTGAGAATGTGAACATTAAAGTGTTTTCATTGATTTCTACAATGATTTATTTCAGGAATACTTCACTTCCCCTGAATAAATAGCTTGATTATGAAAGTGTAATATGTATGATCCTATAATGAGAACATTGAATATTAATCATCGAATTTGTATAATATTTTTAATGTTTTTATTTTCGGGAATATATACAATTTTGTTCCTGAATTAAACTATATAAACATTCCATTGCCTACTCTTAAAACGTTGCATATTACTAACACAAAGTTTCCAACTTGGTGTGAGATTACCATAACAAATAATTTGAGGATAACTCATGTGTTGTGTTTTCAAATTAGATAGACTTATTAACATTTTCTGCAAGTTTAAGTGCAACCGGAGGCTGCAGAAGGGCTGGGAGAAGGGGGATGAACTTCAATACGTACGTACTACGTTAACATTCGTGTGTGTGTGTGTATGAGAGCCAAACATATGCACATTATTGATGCAATGTTTACTTGTTCCAAACAATTGTTTTGGAGATTTCTCAAACCATACTATCATGAAGCTCTACGCAAGAATCCATTAAATGGTGTATCAAAATAGTTTGCCAGTGTTACATATTTGCCTCCACAAAATGTCCAGAATGTCCTGCCAACGATTGTGCTACACTAGTACAATAACTTACACCATGGATGTTGAGCTGCCAAGATGATATGAATTATGGAACTCTCGTCGACCGGAATTCTCGTCGAAGCGCGAACCTAGAACTCTCGTCGACGACATAGAACACTCGTCGACAGGTCCACTTACAAAAAAAAATCGGTGAAAAGAAACAATATAGTTTAAGAATATATATTTATATATAAACTATAATTAGAAGTTCTGGTGAAGCTTAAGACAAGTGGTTGTGTAGGTAAGTGGTTCGTTGTGTAGTGGTAACTGATTCGATAGAAGGATTGCGAATGCCGGCTGATTCGGCCCATATAGAGGCTGATTCGGACCATAGCATTGGCTGATTCGGCCCATAGCATTGGCTGATTCGGACCATTCAGTGGCTGATTCGGACCATTGTAATGTTTTGAACTAGGCCCTATAAACTTATAAAATTTTAAACTTAAGGTTTAGCAATGTGTGCATTATGGGGGATTTTAATTTTCCGAACATTGATTGGCAGCACCAAATAGGCGACTCCGATTCAGTAGAGTTTATAGAGGTAGTACAAGATAGTTTTTTATTTCAATTCATAGATACGCCGACTAGAGGTATTAATATTCTTGATTTAGTTTTCAGTAACAATGAACATATGATAAATAATGTAGAGATTGGTGACCACCTAGGAAATAGCGATCATAAATCTATTTATTTTAATATACAATGGACAGGGAATGCTAAAGAGAATACGACACTTATCCCAGATTTCAGAAAAGCCGATTATGGTGGGCTAAGAAGAGACTTAAGGGTGGACCCTATTGTTAAGCGATTAAGTCAGGATATGCCAGAGTTAAACTTGCCACCTACATATAACCAGTTTATTGCTTCACTCCACAATGCTCAAAATAAATATATCCCTAAAAGAAGATTTAGATCGACGCAGAACCAACCAAAATGGATGACTAATAAGCTAATAGATCTTATAGGAAAAAAGAAAGGAATATATCGAAAAATAAAGAAAGGTGAAAATCATTTACATATATACTATCAGACTCTATCAAGACAGGTCAAAAAGGAAATCAGGAAAGCAAAAAGAAATTATGAAATAAGGATAGCCAGCGACTCAAAAAATAACCCTAAAGCTTTTTACCAACTATATAAATCTAAAGTTAGAGATGTAATAGGCCCCCTAAAAACTTCAATAGGAGAAATAACAGAAAATGATTTAGAAATGTGCAGTACAGTAAATAGTCAAATTTTTTCCGTTTTCACTAATGAAAATTTGGCACAGATTCCAGAAGTCAATATGGTATATAGTGATAGTATAGAAAATATGTTAAGTACAGTTAGTATAAGTAGAAATGATGTGCTTAAGGAAATTGACAGACTGAAACCTCAAAAATCGCCTGGTCCTGACGAGGTATATGCTAGAGTATTAAAAGAATGCAGAGATGAGTTAAGTAGTCCATTAGCATTTATATTTAACAAGTCATTAGAAACAGGTTTAGTTCCAGAAGCTTGGAAGCTTGCAAATGTAGTTCCGATCTTCAAAAAGGTGATAAATCGATAGCATCCAATTACCGTCCCATTAGTCTCACATCAATCATAGGAAAGTTGCTAGAGTCTATTATTGCTAGGAAAATTAGAAGCCACTTAGTAAAATTTAACTTAATAAATTCTTCTCAGGGACGTTCTTGCCTTACTAATTTGCTTAGCTTTTTCTCAGAGGTATATGAAGCAGTAGATAGTGACAAGTCATATGATATTATATATTTAGATTTCAGTAAAGCTTTCGACAGAGTCCCTCATGAGAGATTGATGAGAAAGGTTGAGGCACAGGGAATAGGAGGGTCGTTGTTGGGATGGATTAGGTCATGGCTAATTGGTAGGAAACAGAGAGTCAGCATAAATGGTACCAAGTCAGAGTGGGGAGCAGTCAAAAGTGGTGTCCCCCAGGGATCGGTATTAGGTCCCCTGTTGTTTCTTATATTCATAAATGACCTAGATTTAGGTATAACTAGTAGGATAAGTAAAATTCGCAGACGATACTAAAATGGGGAGATCAATTGATTCAGATAGCGATATAGAGTGCCTCCAAAGGGATCTAGATACCTTACATGAATGGTCAGTAAATTGGCAGATGAAGTTTAACATTGACAAATGCAAGGTATTAAAGATAGGGAAGATGCAAACAAATGTTAAATATAAACTAGCTAAGAAACTGCGAGAAAGATCTAGGTGTGTTTGTTAGCAATGATTTGAAGCCTAGAAAACAGTGTATAAGCGTTCGTAATAAGGCAAACAGGATTCTCGGGTTCATCTCTAGGAGTGTGAGTAACAGAACTGCTGATGTTATCTTAAAACTTTACTTGTCATTAGTGAGACCCCATATGGATTATGCTGTCCAATTTTGGTGTCCTTATTACAGAATGGACATAGATTCATTGGAGAGAATTCAGCGTAGAATGACAAAAATGATCCATAATATTATAAATTTTCCGTATGAAGAAAGGTTGAAGAAATTAGGTTTACATTCGTTTAGAGAGACGCAGAGTTAGAGGGGATATGATAGAGGTGTTCAAGTGGGTTAGTGGGATTAACAAAGGGGACATGACAAATGTACTAAAGCTCAGTGATAGCGAAAGAAAAGAACTCGTACCAATGGTTTCAAATTAGATAAATTTCGTTTCAGAAAAGATATAGGCAAATATTGGTTTGGTAACAGAGTTGTAGATGGGTGGAATAGGCTACCAAGTGATATAGTGGGATCAAGAACGATAGGGAGCTTTAAGAAAAAATTGGATAAGCATATGGACGAGAAGGGTTGGGTGTGAAGGGGGATCAGCCGGGTTGGGCCAATCAGCGCTCTGCAGACCCCCGTAATCCTGCGTTAATCTCTAACCGGTTTGGTAAGATGATCCTCAGGGTATTAGAGTGTTGAGCCTATAATTGGGCTTTGTAATTGGGGTTGTGTGGGACAGGGATCTGCCTTGCTTAGGCCAATCGGCTTTCTGCAGACTCCCATTTTCTTATGTTCTAAAATACACGACAGTTCAACCACTATAAAAAAAAACATCAACATAGGATTGGCGGGAACTGTTAATTGTCCTTGTCTCGCAACCATTAAATGGTTCAATTTGACCACTTGCGAGTTTTAGGCTATAAGGAAGTTCGGCCTGTAAACATCGATATTAAATACAAATACAGTAATGATGTAGGTTTATTATGGATAAATAGTATGTTGAATTTGGTTTTATGTATTAATTAATGTACTAAAACCGTATGATAGCGAGTTATTCTGCTAAATATCGATATCTACAGCTCCAACTTCCTTATAGAATAAAACTCGCAAGTTGTGAATTAACGATTTGTTTTCGATTCAGTGGTGTACAGTTGAGGATAGACTGGTTCAAATATCAATCCATCAAGCCATCGTTCATAGAACGAACTCCTGGATGGGAGAGTGCGCCAAAAACAACAACAACAATCTTGTTTTCTATATAAAGGGCTGATGACAAAGTGCCACTGTCAGTACAACTTATTATTTAAGAAGTTTTATGTGTTGCAAGACGGCATTTCATCTTCGCCACGGGACAGCAGTTGTTATTATTAGGAAAAGACAAGACTTGGTTTATAAGAACATAAGAACATAAGAAAATGGGAGTCTGCAGAAAGCCGATTGGCCCAAGCAAGGCAGATCCCTGTCCCACACAACCCCAAATCAATCACAAAGCCCAATTATAGGCTCAACACTATTGATGGGACTTTTAAAGTAATCAAGTCTCACCTTCTACCAACTCTCGTCTATACACTCTTTTATCAAATCAGGGGATGACATGAAACAACTCCCATTGTGTTTTTGTGTGATGTCCGGGAAAGGAAGTACAGATTTACATTCGTTAGAGAGACGCAGAGTTAGAGGGGATATGATAGAGGTGTTCAAGTGGGTTAGTGGGATTAACAAAGGGGACATGACAAATGTACTAAAGCTCAGTGATAGCGAAAGAACTCGTACCAATGGTTTCAAATTAGATAAATTTCGTTTCAGAAAAGATATAGGCAAATATTGGTTTGGTAACAGAGTTGTAGATGGGGGGACCATTCTACCAAGTGCTATAGTGGGATCTAAAACTGTAGGGAGCTTAAGATAAAATTGGATAAGCATATGGACGAGAAGGGTTGGGTGTGAAGGGGGATCAGCCGGGTTGGGCCAATCAGCGCTCTGCAGACCCCCATAATCCTGCGTTAATCTCTATCCGTTTTGGTAGGATGATCCTCAGGGTATTAGAGTGTTGAGCCTATAATTGGGCTTTGTAATTGATTTGGGGTTGTGTGGGACAGGGATCTGCCTTGCTTAGGCCAATCGGCTTTCTGCAGACTCCCATTTTCTTATGTTCTTATGTTCTTATTACAAAACTGTTTTTAGGGCGATACTAGATATGCTTCCAGTGGATTATGCAGTCACTTCATTTGTAGTAGACTACGAAAAAGGGCAACTATAAGCATTAATAACAATCATAGTGTACAGTATAATATTATGTACGGTATAGAAGCATTCCAGTTAGGTTTTATTGACAACTATGTGTATTTAGGCTATAAGCAATTATTAATGAAAATCATACACAACAATAGTGTTTATTTATAAATGATCTACTCCTTCGATAAATTTATATATTATATAAACAGCATTATAGCCTACTATGTACGAAACCTAAAGATTAATAAAATTACATTAAATCAAAATAATCATAATAATATCATATGATAATGATCATGGTCCGAATGGGCCGAGTAAGCCTAGGACGAATATATTGTGGTCCGAATGAGCATGGGCCGAGTAAGCCTGGGACGAATTAATGTGGTCCGAATGAGCCTGGGCCGAATCAGCCATGGTCCGAATCAGCCGGCTACCAAGGATTGCGAGTGAATTCCAATTTGAACGAATGCCTTTACAAAAGTACCTCCCTTTTATTGTTTATAGTTTTATTCGTCTGGATTGTTTTGTTTTTTATTTGATTTCTTCTTAGTTTCCACTAAGGTATAAAGGTATAATACATATATATCAATATATAATAATGGTATTAATTATATAAAAGTTTTGGTGAAGCTTTAAGAAAAAGGAATGCAAGCAAATGACATAACCTGGTCTTGCCAGTCACCCTGATGGTCTACATAGTTGTTAGAGTACTTTGAGACCACCTGGATTACTCCAAGCCATGGGGCCGGGGGTTGGACTCCAGACCAATGGTCTGTATTCGGACAGACAGTACGACCTAACAATGATGTGGAGGGTGGCACAACAACCTCAAGTTGTTGGTGGAAAGAGCCGAGGCGAGCTGCAATTATGACTAATTGAGGTCTGCACAAGGAATGATCATTGTTAAAGTGTAGCATCAACTTGTGGCCCAAGAGAAGATGGAGAAGCACCAGAAGGCAAGCCATTCCCTGTTTCAAGCCAGTGCCAGGGTGTCAAACCGGGGCAATTTTGTGTGAATAGTTGAACGAATATGAGAAGGAATACAAGCAAATTAACATGAAATACAATGTGTTGGCCATTGTATCACTTCCAAAGACATCATTTGAACTATACACCACAATGTTTACTTTACATATACACTAATAACGACTAAAAGAAACGATTCGTCTTTCGTTTGATTTGTTTGTATGTATGAAAAATACGAATAAATATATAATAATACAAATAGCCTACGGTACATATCTTGTATAATTTTTATAATTTATGAATTATAGGCCTGTCTCAAAAAAAAAATATATATATATACCGGTATATATATACAATTATACAGTATATAATTATATATAAAACAATGACAATAGAGGGGACAGTAGAAAAGGATGTATCCCCGAAAAAACACTACTTAATTGGAACACTCGTCGAAGACATATAACACTCGTCGGGCGAAAATTGGAACACTCGTCGCCGTCGACATAATTCCGGTCGACGGGAGTTCCAGGTACCAATGATATCAGTATCACAATGCACTCACATCAAACACACGCGCACTTGTAAAAATCACACCGAAATACAACATTTAAAATTGAAATTAACGATATATGAACCTGGACAATTACTCTTCTAGATTAAGCACATATTTTTGGCCAGCAATTTCTTCTTACTGAATTTACAAGTGTGCACAAGCTTATGAATAAATAAACATTTAGTTAAATAATGAACCAAACACCATCAAGTAAACCTCAGTTGTCTAGTTTGCATATTTCAACCCAACGTTAAAGGAATCAAAGTCTGTATCGGTATTTTCAATCAAACACTCCTGGGTCCCGGTACCGACACGAGCCGAGCCAAGAGCGACAACCTCTCCCCACCATCTCTCAGCCACTACTGACCCGCAGCCCGCTGCGGCGGCCGCTGCCTCGCTCACCCCTGGCTGCCGGCATAATAAACCCAGATTTAGAAAGGGTCCGTTCCATTTTCTTTGGCCCTCCTATGCAGAGTAAAATCGATTCGTGGTAGCTAAACTTAGTCCCTTTTTCGGCGTAACTTAACAAAGATTAGGTTTAGGTTATATAATTATGGCCCCTCGTTCTCTCTCTCTCTCTTTCTTCTCCTCTCTCTTTATCTCTCTCTCTCTCTCTCTCTCTCTCTCTCTCTACACTCTACTCTCTCTCTCTCTCTCTCTCTCTCTCTCTCTCTCTTCCTCCTTAAGTGCACTAGTTAAATACCTAAAGGGTTCTTATATCTGAAAACCTAAAGACCTCAGAGCAATGTACAACAGCTGCGAATAAGGCCAATCGAGCATTGGGATATATTAAGATAAATTTTACTTATGAAAATGAGAACATTATAGACCTTTATTTAAAAACATAGTGAGGCCCCATCTTGAATATGGTGTGCAATTTTGGTCCTTATCTGAGCAAGGACATAGGGAAGCTCGAGTAGGCGCAGCGTAGAGAGAGAGACAAAGTTGATTCCGCCACTAAGAAATAAATCTTATTATGAACGACTAAAAAAAAAAAAAAAAAAAAATCACTTAAGAAAAGAAGATTGAGAGGTCAATTAATTGAGTGTTTCAAGATATTAAAGGTATTTGAAAACAATTAATGGCAGATTCACTTTTCAAAATAGAAATAGTTCATCAACTCGGGGAAATGGAATGAATGTAAAAACCAGGATGGCGAATCTCGATGTCACGAAGCCATTCTTCACCTCCAGTGTGGTCTACTAGTGGAACAAATTGCCAGAGAAAGTGGTACAATGTAAGACAATTGACACATTTAAAAAAATTCTAGACATTCATTTGAAGAGGTGGAAATTAATATAGTACAAACAAAAAAGAAACATGGGTTAAGCATTGTAGTATATAAATATTTCGCATCTTCGTTCTTTAGTATAAATTTCCCAGTAGAAGTTTGTATTTCTCATTCTGCTGGGGACTTCTTTCACCAACTTAATTTCATGCAGACCAACGGTCGGAGGGAGAGGTGGGTGGGGATAGAGCCTTCTTTTTTTTTATTTGTTTTTCTTTTTTTTCTATATTCCAACTTACTCCCTCGGGCAATAGGCTGAGAGCCTTAACATGCACCGCTGTACAATGAACAGTGAAGCCCGTGAGGTCTTGTTCCAGTCTAGGGAGTGGAGACATGTGAAGCACGTAGAGTACAACGAGTACTGCCATCTTGCCTTCACATGAGGCACGGTGCTCACTGATGGCCCGAAAACGACCCCATCTCTGAACCCACCTTGTTCCCGTGCTCACTGTCTCATCCCCTACACTCGGACTCTCACACTTACACACACATAACGCCACCTGTTGAGCAGATAACTCACCAGGCATTGCACCCCTATAGCATATTTTGAATATAGGAATATTATACAGTGCTATTTAATCAGGAAACAATGAGGGTATTTTATTGACATTTCGGTGGGCTTGTGGTAATGCACTGATACTAGGTACAGCACAAATTCCATCCCAATAATATCTTCCCATTGATACATCGGGATTTGAACCCGGGACCTTTGGATTACCAGGCCAGTGGCAAGACCACTCCACCATACCCCTGTCCCTGCTGTCCTTGATACCACTTGTGTAGCATATTCTTTGTTAGCATTAAGTCTGGACTACCTAGTAGGGACTGCGCAAGGTCTGTGCAATCTGTGTATGTAAATAACTCTTTGTAACTCTCTCTCTCAATATATATATATATATATTATATATATATTATATAATATATATATAATATATATATATATTATATATATATATATATATATATATACCGTATATATAATATATAATATCTATATATATATAAGTATATATATAATATATTATATATATATATATATATATATATATATATATATATCTATATATATATATATATATATAATATCTACTGTGTATATCTATATATATATATATATATATATATATATATATATATATATATCTATATATATATATATATATACATATATATATATATATATATATATATATATATATATATATATATATATACCGGTATATATATTTAATTATATATGTTAGTAAAGCCAGGTAATACATTTTCTTTAATACATACGAGGTTGAAAGAAATGGCAATTTCTGCGTTGGAAATGTTATTATTCAAAGTTTCCAGGTCTCTGATGAGTTTTCGCTGGGTGGCAGGAAGTAGATGAAGGAGATGAGCAAAATTCATGGTGGTACAGGGTTACATAAATGTACATGATGATACAGGATATACGATGCGTTTCACTGGACAACCAGCATTATCAAGTAAGGAAGGAATGATTATAAAAGGTAAACAGGAAGGGTATATATAGAGGGTGGAGGATCAGAGGAGGCGGAAAACAGGGGGCAATAGTCTGCTATTGGTGGAAGCGTAAATTAGGAGAGAGAAAGGGGTTAACCGCTTCACGCATGCGCACTGGATGCGGGATGGTGGTCAGTAGGTGGGGTCGAAGCTGATTGGCTGCGTGTCGAGGGGCGTGGCCTAAGTGGTGTGGCGCCTGCAGAAGACGAAGCTGAAGGAGGTAGCGCGGGGGGCTGCGTCAAGGGCACCGGGGGGCGAGGAGGGGTGTTAGGTCCTGTAGGGTAGTGCCTTTTGGCAGAAGGAAGGATCTGAAGGTCCAGAGTTTGGTTGTTGATGTTGAGATGTAAGGCTTGGATATATAAAGCTTCGAGTATAGGTAATCTCCTTGGGTCACTTTCCTTATCGAGTATGGTGGTGTGTTCTCTAACTCGTTGCGTGTGAGGTGAGGGTGGTTAGGGGTGAGATAGTGGTATTTGATGGCTCCAGCCTGAAGGTGAAGAGTTAACCGACGTGAAAGACGAGTCTGCGTCATACCAATATAGGAATGAGGTCCACAGTCCTCATAATTACAGGTATGTTGGTAAATGACGTGATCGTCGGTCATCGGGGTCCTTATCTTGGTGGAGGGGTTTGTTGCGGAGAACGAGGTTGGAGGTCTTGGGGGATTTGTAATAAATTATTAATTTGGTTTTGTTTTCCGGGTTGGTTGGGTGGACATGCTTGGAGATTATTTCTTTTAAGACGGCCTCGTCATTTTTGTGTCCAGAGGACATGTAATTGCGGTAGAAGATCTTAATTTCATTGGGGGGGTCAATGTTGGGAGGGCTTTGGGTGTACCATTTTTCAAGATGGTGGTTGATGGTGCTGGAGATGTCGGAGTTGGAGTATCCGTTATTTACTAAAACTTGGGATAGTCTTTTCTAGTTCCTGGTGGGTGTCGGCCCAGGTAGAACAGTGCGTGAGGGCTCTCCTAACATAGGCGGAGATGGAGGATAGAAGATAACGGCGGGGGCATTCACTATCGCCGTTGAGGCATTGTCCTGTGTTAGTAGGTTTAATGTAGACGGTGGTTTTGAACCCATGGTCGTTCAGAGCTACGAGGATGTCGAGGAAGGGGAGTTGTCCATTGTTAGATTTTTCAAAGGTGAAGTTAAGTCCGGAGGAGGTCATGAAGCGACGCATGGAGTTCCTGTAGTTCGTGGGAGGTCCTTGATTTGCACGAAGATGTCATACACGTATCTACAGTAGACGGCTGGTCGTTGGGCAGCTAGGAGCTCTTCCTCGATGGTACCCATGAAAAAGTTCGCAAAAAGAACTCCTAGGGGGCTGCCCATCACCACACCGTCTATCTGCTTGTACATGTTGCCCCGGGGGCAAAGGAAGGGGGCCTCCTTGGTACATAGCTCCAGTAGTGTTTTCAGGGCCTTCTCCGGGATGTCCAGTGTAGGTGTATCAGGGCAATGATAAATTCGACGTAGAATCATGTCAATGGTCCTATCCACTGGCACGTTGGTGAACAGGCTTTCTACGTCGAGAGAGGCGATAGTGTGGTTGTTGTTACGGGGGGCGTCTCGTAAAATTTCCAAGAAATCGTGGGCTGAGTTAAGGTTGAATTGGCTGGGCACGTAGGGGGTGAGGAGTTTGTTCAGGGCCTTGGCGATCTGGTAGGTGGCAGTGGGGATCTGGGAGATGATGGGGCGGAGGGGGTTCCCAGGTTGTGGTTTTGATGGTTCCGTACGCATAACAAGGGGTGTATTCTCGACGAGTTTTTTAAGGTGGATCCCTCCTTGTTTGGCGTTGATGGCGGTGATGGTGGTGTTGGCAATACGTTTGATTTCGTCGGTTGGGTTGCGGGTGATCTTTTTAAATTTAGTGTTGTCACTTAAGATGACGTCCATTCTAAGATATTCCTCCTTGGCATGGTTCACGTGGCAGGTAGCTTTATCCGAACAACGGGTGATGAGGTTGGGGTTGTCTCTTAATAGTTGGCAGCTTGGAAGTGTTGTTTGTTTGAGTATTTTGCTATGGTGAGTTCCTCTGGTTTTGGCGGCTTCAGCGAGGAGAGTAGGTTGTAGGGCGGGAGTAGTGGTGACCTTGCCATCCTTCTTGAGTCGTAGGATGTCGTCCAGGAGGATTTCCGTTTTTAGGCGTTTCCGGTGGGGGCCAGGTTTGGAGCTGTAGTGGCAGTTGAGGCTTTGTTGAGGAGGTCTTCTTGGTCCAGGGTCAGAATGGTGTAGTAAGTTTATATATCCTTTGTTGGTTTGGGAAGTTTTAAGTTTCCGCCATAAAGACGGGGTGAAGGACCAAATAAATTGAAAAACGAGAGCTCGCCAACAACCTTCGTAAAGAACGAGATGCTCTTCTACGGATTTGGGAAGACGAAACCCCTCCAGACCACCTCAAAGCCGAAATCAACACAGCCCTCGAACAACTCCTTGAACAACACAGAAGACAAGCTGAAAACACAACCATAAAAAAGCTTGCCCGTCTTTATGGCGGAAACTTAAAACTTCCCAAACCAACAAAAGGATATATAAACCTTACTAACCACCATTCTGACCCTGGACCAAGAAGACCTCCTCAACAAAGGCCTCAACTGCCACTACAGCTCCAAACCTGGCCCCCACCGGAAACGCCTAGAAACGGAAATCCTCCTGGACGACATCCTACGACTCAAGAAGGATGGCAAGGTCACCACTACTCCCGCCCTACAACCTACTCTCCTCGCTGAAGCCGCCAAAAACCAGAGGAACTCACCATAGCAAAATACTCAACAAACAACACTTCCAAGCTGCCAAACTATTAAGAGACAACCCCAACATCATCATCCGACGAGCGGATAAAGCTTCCTGCCTCGGGATCCATGACAAGGAGGAATATCTTAGAAAAATGGACGTCATCTTAAGTGACAACACTAAATTTAAAAAGATCACCCGCAACCCAACCGACGAAAATCAAACGTATTGCCAACACCACCATCACCGCCATCAACGCCCAAACAAGGAGGGATCCACCTAAAAAACTCGTCGGAGAATACACCCCTGGTTATGCGTACGGAACCATCAAAAACACACAAACCTGGGAACCCCCTCCGCCCCATCATCTCCCAGATCCCCACTGCCACCTACCAGATCGCCAAGGCCCTAGAACAACCTCCTCAACCCCCTACGTGCCCAGCCAATTCAACCTTAACTCAGCCCACGATTTCTTGGAAATTTTACGAGACGCCCCCCGTAACAACAACCACACTATCGCCTCTCTCGACGTAGAAAGCCTGTTCACCAACGTGCCAGTGGATAGGACCATTGACATGATTCTACGTCGAATTATCATTGCCCTGATACACCTACAATGGACATCCCGGAGAAGGCCCTGAAAACACTACTGGAGCTATGTACCAAGGAGGCCCCCTTCCTTTGCCCCCGGGGCAACATGTACAAGCAGATAGGCGGTGTGGCGATGGGCAGCCCCCTAGGAGTTCTTTTTGCGAACTTTGGCATGGGTACCATCGGGGAAGAGCTCCTAGCTGCCCAACGACCAGCCGTCTACTGTAGATACGTGGATGACATCTTCGTGCAAATCAAGGACCTCCACGAATGACAGGAACTCCAGCGTCGCTTCATGACCTCCTCCGGACTTAACTTCACCTTTGAAAAATCTAACAATGGACAACTCCCCTTCCTCGACATCCTCGTAGCTCTGAACGACCATGGGTTCAAAACCACCGTCTACATTAAACCTACTAACACAGGACAATGCCTCAACGGCGATAGTGAATGCCCCCGCCGTTATCTTCTATCCTCCATCTCCGCCTATGTTAGGAGAGCCCTCACGCACTGCTCTACCTGGGCCGACACCCACCAGGAACTAGAAAGACTATCCCAAGTTTTACTAATAACGGATACTCCAACTCCGACATCTCCAGCACCATCAACCACCATCTTGAAAAAATGGTACACGCAAAGCCCTCCCAACATTGACCCCCCCAATGAAATTAAGATCTTCTACCGCAATTACATGTCCTCTGAACACAAAAATGACGAGGCCGTCTTAAAAGAAATAATCTCCAAGGATGTCCACCCAACCAACCCGGAAAACAAAATCAAATTAATAATTTATTACAAATCCCCCATGACCTCCAACCTCGTTCTCCGCAACAAACCAGCCTCCACCAAGATGAAGAGCCCGATGACCGACGATCACGTCATTTACCAACATACCTGTAATTATGAGGACTGTGGACCTCATTCCTATATTGGTATGACGCAGACCTCGTCTTTCACGTCGGTTAACTCTTCACCTTCAGGCTGGAGCCATCAAAGACCACTATCTAACCCTAACCACCCTCACCTCCACACGCAACGAGTTAGAGAAAACCACACCACCATACTCGATAAAGAAAGTGACCCAAGGAGATTACCTATACTCGAAGCTTTTATATATCCAAGCCTTACATTCCAACATCAACAACCAAACTCTGGACCTTCAGATCCTTCATTCTGCCAAAAGGCACTACCCTACAGGACCTAACACCCTCCTCGCCCCCCGGTGCCCTTGACGCAGCCCCCCGCGCTACCTCCTTCAGCTTCGTCTTCTGCAGGCGCCACACAACTTAGGCCACGCCCCTCGGCACGCAGCCAATCAGCTTCGACCCCACCTACTGACCACCATCCCGCATCCAGTGCGCATGCGTGAAGCGGTTAACCCCTTTCTCTCTCCTAATTTACGCTTCCACCAATAGCAGACTTTTGCCCCCTGTTTTCCACCTCCTCTGATCCTCCACCCTCTATATATACCCTTCCTGTTTACCTTTTATATCATTCCTTCCTTACTTGGTAATGCTGGTTGTCCAGTGAAACGCGTCGTATATCCTGTATCATCATGTACATTTATGTAACCCTGTACCACCATGAATTTTGCTCATCTCCTTCATCTACTTCCTGCCACCCAGCGAAAACTCATCAGAGACCTGGAAACTTTGAATAATAAAATTTCCAATGCAGAAATTGCCATTTCTTTCAACCTCGTATGTATTAAAGAAAATATATATATATATATATATATATATATATATATAATATATATATATATATATACTGTATATATACCGGTATATATAATAATAATAATAATAATAATAATAATTATTATTTATAATACAAATAATAATAAAGCAAAAATAGAATAATACATTCTCGTATTTCGAAGAGCCTGTTTGCAGATTTGTAACGTTTATAAGCAAGTTAAAAGTAAGCAAGGTTAGTCGTTATTACAATGACTCCAACATGTATTAGTCCCCCTTTCAAAACACACACACACACACACACACCGGACATTGAAAACTGAAAAAATATCTACCAACTTTACATCAATGGCATATGTTTTACTATTAGTTTCCCCATCTATCTACCCCTCTCTATAGATACCATTTGGGAGGCTTTGTACAGTTGTCGGATTGCGTAACCAAACCTATAAAGCCTTTCAACTTTGGTAGAATGTGTTGGTATTTCGCTAAAGTTCAATAGTTTCAAACCAATTGTCCAAAAATTGTGAATGCAGCTGTAAAATCAATGACAGATTAAAAGTACCACAACTTTGTTTTAACAATTCTGACGCGCTGACCAAAACTTTATAATTCCTTTCATATACATGCTCGAGTCTGTTGTCCCCCAATTAATGTTCACTGTTTCAAGGTTATCATACAGAACAGTACCAGGTATTGTGTTGGTAACTGTACCTTCCTGTTCA
Organism: Paralithodes platypus; assembly: GCA_032716605.1. Classification (NCBI taxonomy): domain Eukaryota; kingdom Metazoa; phylum Arthropoda; class Malacostraca; order Decapoda; family Lithodidae; genus Paralithodes; species Paralithodes platypus. The sequence continues at coordinate 41,528,601 of CM064529.1, forward strand.
GTTCAACTCTGTGCCTCCCCTTCTACAAAATGACCAGGTTATCTCTTTGTCAACACTAACTTTCCTGCCCATTCATCAATTTTGCAATAACTTCGATCTACGTCTGGGGTCTTTCTCTCTTATTTTTTTCATTTTTAAGTTTGATCTGTAGACCTTCATCAAGCTGAAGAAAAAATCCCAAGACTCCTTTTGAGATAAATGTGTGCATTTTCCGGTAGAACACTTCTCGTAATTGCTAGCTCGCTATCGCTTGCCAGAAATTTAGTTTACTCTAGTATTTCATGAAAGTCCTTAACATGGACAAAACTTGGGCAATAGGTCATAAAATTGCCAAATTAATTGGGTGAGCGTATAATGGGGAAAACATAAGGGAGAAGGGGTCCAGAAGAAACACTCCCTTAAATTTGTATTATATTGTTTTTAAACGCAAAACGAATTAAGTAAATATGGGCATTCAAGACTGCTACATATATTCCTCTAAGGTATACCATCTGAGTAGTCTCTACAGGAAAGGTGGAGCGTTTTCCAATGTGTGTGTGTAATAATAAATTGTAATAATAATCATAAACGGTTTATTGATAGTTTTTTTTTTTTTTTTTTTTCTGATATTCAAAAATCTATAGTTGCAACCGTTGGCTGAAAATGTACAAAGGAGCAGGTTTTTGCTTAACTCTAACGTATATTAACTTACAATACAATAAGGACCAAGGCAAGAGATTGCACAAGAGCTACCAGTATTTGATCAGTTAAATATTCTAGACTTGGTTTGCAGATGATTTTCGAGTCGAGATAATAGTTGTACATATTAAAATGTTCTTTGAAATGTTGTGAGTTGATTTACTGTTAATCTAGGAAAGAGATGACAAATCTCGTATGACTATGATTACTTGTTGTCTTAAGGTGGTGCTTCTAGTCGGGTCTGTGCCATGTTTACTGTTCCCTTGATATATGGTAGTTTTGTAGGGTGAACCGAACTGAGGAGGTATCGTTTTTTGTTTGTGTGACTTGTGTCTTCGTGTGTACTACATCGTTCGAGCGATTATCTGGCGATAATGATCTAAACACGGTAGCCTGGCAATATCTGTTCCTTAACTATACCTGTGTGGTGTGTTTGTGTTTTACACCGTGTTTGTATTTTACTGTGTCGTGTATTGATTTGTGTTTGAGATTGTGATTCGCAGTTTTTATACATTCTATTAAGTGTTTGATTCACAGATATTCAGATATTAGGTGTTGTTGATTCACAGTTTTAATTACATTTTCGACCAGAGTGTTTGTTCAATTATTAAGGTCTACTTAGAGTTTGCATCAGTGTCTTATTCAAATTGTATTCACTGTGGTTTATGGTGGTTTTCTGTGTGCGTTTTTTTAGTTAAAGTTCACGGCATTGAATTACATAATTATTGAATTTGTCAACCTGTTAATTTATTCATAGTTAATTATAGTTTAAAAAATACGAAATTAAGGGTGTTGATATCATTATCTGTTCTACTTTTAAATACCTTTGATAAATAATCTTGTTGAAGTAAAGGTGAAGTAGGGGAGAGAGAGAGAGAGAGAGAGAGAGAGAGAGAGAGAGAGAGAGAGAGAGAGGAGAGAGAGAGTAGGAGTGAGAGAGAAGTGAGGAAGTCCTGAAGGCTGTGACATAAAACAAATTTGTTGGTCCGGTCAAAGGCATATTTATGTTGTGTTGGGTATGGGTGTAGAGTTCGACCCACACACACACACACATATACACACTTTGATTAATCATAATTTTGAAATAATATACATAGTCAGATAGCGTGTTTGCAGATAATTGAATGTTATTATCTTGGGTTCATCATCTTAAGCCCGTAACAACAAATTGGCCAATTTGTTGTTACGGGCTTAAGATGATGAACCCAAGATAATAACATTCAATTATCTGCAACACGCTATCTGACTATGTATATTATTTCAAAATTATGATTAATCAATGTGTGTGTGTGTTACTCAGTTACGCAGTTACTTGTTCGTCAAGGGGAATCCACGCAATGCGAGCTAAGCTCATTATTATCGCGCCTCCTTAACTGGGAATGTATTGCGTGAAATGCATGTTAAGTGTTTTATGTACTGTTGGAATGTCTGTGGATGTGTGTGTAGTCTGTATTTAGCCAATTGGCGACATCGGAAACGAAGGCTTAGGGTGGATCTGTATGGTACCATTCTCACTATAGACGGTACCGTCTCGCCCGAAGGCTTAGGTAGCCATCAGCTTAGGTGAACCATATGATACCCATCTCGCCTTGTACCATTTTTGCCAACCCCAGATGGGACGTCACAACGTCGTCCACTTATTCCTGGTACCACTTTACAGCTTGGTGAACTGAGGCTAACACATGAACGGAGACAAGCCCAATGTGTCTCCGCCCGGCCGGGGATTGAACCCCCGACCCTTCGTGTGTGAGACGAGAGCTCTACCTACTAGGCTACGGTGTGTGTGTGTGTGTGTGTGTGTGTGTGTGTGTGTGTGTGTGTGTGGTGTATGTGTACTGCTCATCCAACTCTACACCCATACCCAACACACAACTAAATATGCCTTTGACCGGACCAACAAATTTGTTTTATGTCACAGCCTGCAGGACTCCCTCACTCTCTCTCTCTCTCCCTCGTCTACCCTACTTCACCTTTAACCCACCCACCCAACCCACGCACCTATCCTCTCACCACACACACTCTCTCTCTCTCTCGCTAGCTCTCAGCCATTATAGAAACTGAGAAACTGAAACCCTAACTCGTCCTCAGAAATGTCAGCATCTCTCTCTCTCACACACACACACATTTTCTAAAGGTGTTGTATGCAAATGCTCGTACCATACGCAATACATTTTCGGTTCTAGAGGAAATTGTGTTTACAGACAATTATGATATAATCGGTATTACGGAATCTTGGTTAAATACGGAAGACAGAGATTTTTTAGCAGAATATACACTTCCTGTTTACACAATGTTTGAGAAAGGTCGAATCAATAAAAATGGAGGAGGCGTTCTGTAATTAATACTGTAATTCTTCGCGACATTAACCCTATCAGACTCATATGACGCAGAGGTTGCCAAATTTTGGGTTCCGATAGCAACAAGATTAAATAGAGATCTCTCACTCTTATAATTACCTCTACAAATTAATTTTCTGCCCACAGCTAACTCAAAGACAACTGCCAGAGGTTGAAGTAACTAAATCTGAAAGGTTTCTAAATACCCCTGATGGTAACAAAGGCCTTAAAGTTTCCCTAATAGGCTCAAAATCGGCGTCATATGTAGGAGAGGGTTATTTTAACCAGTAAACTAAGTGAGGCGATACGCTTACTTCTCATTCTGGGAAAATGACCTCTTAGGGTCAACCTGCAAGAAAGTTTACTTTTTCAATGTGTTCAATCTCTAAGCCATGGTAATAATGTGCTTGACCTTGTACTTGTAATGAAAGAAAGACTTGGTGTGAGGGTTTGAATGTTGGTGAAGAATTCTAAGTTAACAGCGACCATCGAAGGATCAGTTTTTGTTTTTTCCAGTATATTACCTTTTTGGGGGGTTAAATTGTAATCAATCAAATAGCAGCAATGAGATAGATTCCAAATTTAAAAAAGCAAACTTACCATAAAACTCAAAGCAATACTTAAAGAAAACTGATTGGAGCTAATTGACTAACAATTAATGACTATTAGATTAAATCATAGGAATTTTTCACAAACCACATACTTTAAAAGCGGTGCTGCAAGCAGCTGCATTCCATCAAAAACCCGACGTTCATTACATAAAGATAAGCCTAAATGGTTGAAATAAAAGAGATTGCAGACTGTTTGCTTCGCGAAGAGAAAGGAAAAAACGCTCAAGATAGATATAAAACCCCAGAAAATTATGAAGAACGAGGTTTGGTACACAAATTCATAGATCTAAAACCGTAAAGCCCACAAAGATCATTAAGCAAAGTAAAAATACCCATGGAGTTACATGATGCGAATCGAAGTTAAAACACGAACCCAAAGAATTCCATAGTTATATCAGAAAGAAGCAAAGTAGGTTACTTCAACTATTGGACCCGTGACTAGAGTGAGAATGTAGATTACACCAAAGACGAAGAACAGATATGAGAGATGTCCTCAATTAAACTTTTGTGTATCAGTTTTGACCAAACAGAAAACCTTAGTGCTATCCCTACAGCATCGTCAGCTCAGATTGACTATTATGATGTTCTAAGCAATATTCAGCAGGACAGAGAGAGAAAGTATTGAAAAATGCTTAGAGAAACTCAAGTGAGACAAACTCGTCTTGACCCAAAACAATCTCCACCTAGAGTTGTAAAAGAAGCTAAATGGTGGACAGATCTAACAACGGTACTGAACATTGCTTTTTCAATATATCCTTGCCGTCCAGGGGCTATGACCGATGAGTGGAAGCTCCCAAAACGTAACACCGATATTAACAAAAAAGGCCAGAAAATCATAAATCATGTCATAAATAACTTAGATGAAAATAACATACTCAAAGATACACAACATGGATTCTGTAACAAATGTTCATGCTTAACGAACCTCTTAGACTTCTTCCACGATATCCTCAACCTATAATGACGAGAGTAAAGCACTAGATATTATATACCACTTTTTTTCAAAAGGCCTTGCGGACAAAGTACCCCAAAAACACGTTAATTGATTAACTTAATAGCACATGGAATGTTGAGATGGATGGAAAATTGGCTCAAAGGGTAGTCATTAAACGGTAAAAAAAGCATCGAGCATTTTTTATTCGAAAAATGCACTAATACATACATAGAGAAGAGGGATTTGGGGGATGTTTTTTTTTAAGTTTGATGGAGGTCTAGGGTAAGAGACTGAACGACACAAAATAAATAAAATAAATAAATAAATAAATTAATATAAATATAATAAATTAAAAAAATCAACCCACAAAAATATAAAGTTCCACCTTAACGGGTTTCATTATGGCCTTTCACTCAATAATAATATTTGTTGTTTGGGTTATTTTTAACGGAGAGTCAGAGGGGATACACTGCTACATTGTAACAATATACAATTTAATTATAATAAACATGGTACACTACTAGTATAAATACTGGTGTAATGGATACTTGCCCGGGGCGACCGTTGCCGCTTCAAGGGCATCGTGCCCCCAAAGGAGGGGAGAAGAGGTTTGTAAGAAGAAGAGAAAGAAGAAAAAGACGGTTTGGCTCCCAGGAAACTGCCTCCCCCAGGTCGGCCAGACGGCTGTCTTCCATTGGTCGGCGAATGTGTTCCCCGGCCGGGAGGGTTGGCAGCCATCCATGAGTAGGCAGCTCCGGGCGGTGGACCCACGGCGTAGACGCCGCCACTCCAGGTGCAGTGAGGGAATATGCAAGCCTTGCCTGGGGCTTATAACCTAGCTGAAAAACACATCACAAAGACCTTACAGACTATTCAAAATAACAGCCTCAAAAATCATCGCAGGCTGCCACAGCTACGGACACCTACAGATCACCTACATCAAGAAACAAAAGTCCTACAAAGTCAAAGACCATCTGGACATGAGAGACACTCAATTCCTGGCTGCAGCCTCCACAAAACCAAACACCACCCACTCCCAATACATGGCCAACACACCCACAGCATAACAAGAAATATCAAAACAAACCACCCAGCACACAGTATCACACACAAATACTGTCTTTTCCCATCACAGCCCACCCCAAACCAGCTTCCAGAAACACATCCATACTCATATCTTCTCGCCACTCCATCCAAATCACTCATAATTGACAACACACAACTGCAGGTACGACCGCCCGAAATCCATCCTTACCTGCAGCCTCCCTTCACTCGCGAAGAGGACAGAGTCCACCTGGCCAGGCTGAGCATGCGGGCACCATCCAGCTCTTCTCAGCTATCAAAAGGAGACTGGATGACTCCGTCGTTCAGCACCTGCCCAGGATGTAACACAGCACCCAATTTTTTACCCCCCATTAAACACATCATAGAAGCCTGCATTATCACACAATCAATTATGCCAACAACACAATATGCACTTCCTTGATAGCTCGGTGGGAAAGCCCAACTGTGGCCATGGCCGCCTGAGGGACTATGGGGGCTGTTCCGAAGGCAATACTTAGGGAACGACAACAGCACAAACAAACTGGTGTATTGGTTTGATGTGTTCTATATATGAATAGGATAAAACAAAGCACACTGTGTATGTGTACCATTTATGTTATAATTATGTGATCAAAAATTGGTGCACTACACACATGTGGATTATATAGGTAGGCCAAAAAAACATCGGACCGAACCATATCATAACTCAAAAAAACTAGTAAACCCTTGGAGTAGTATAAATACCGCATTTTGACAGCTTATTCTGGGTAGTCAATAAAACAAATTGTATGCAGCTTAGGAAGGATCTGTGGGGACTGAAAGGGGTAAAGGTTATATCAATTAACCTTTTGATTTCATTTATACTCTTCTTGATCTGAGGAAAAAATCGTCTAATAATAGCCAGACAACAGAACAGTCATCGTATCTTGAAAGGGGTATTAGAGTTGTTATTTCTACCATTTGGAAAGCGGCAACCAGGATAATAGAGGGTTGACATTTAAAGCCCATTTGCTCCAGGCCATTTGAGTTACAAGCGTTTAGGGTGTCAAGAATGTTGGCCGCGTTATAATGAATAAACTTATAGTTTTTTGTTCTACAGTAGGTGACTGAAGGGAAAAATGCAAAAGCTGAGTGTAACAAGTGCCTTCCCCAAAGTTGAAAAATTGAGAGAGGACAAATTCAAGGTTCGTTAGAACAACATGTCTGGGCCCACAGAGATTGACAGTTGAATTTAAAGTCCATAGGATGAGGGGTGGGAAAGAAAGATCGAGGAAGAGAGTTTCCAAAGCTTACTTGGGAGTAGAAGAGGACTGGAGAAAATTGGTTCAGCCTTGGGTTAGAGAGTTGGACAGAATAATCTGTAGGTGATATTTGTAAGAACGGAACGTTTAGATGGTTAACAAATAATTCATAATAACAAGGGTTACAATCGTTTCCGTAGTTCCAATTACCGCACAGAAAACTATGAAACACAGGGTATCGTGTTTAATACAATTACGGTTTCTTGAGCTGGGCGCCCTTCTTCATCCTGATTGGCATTATTAGTTTTAACAATTTAAAACCCCGGATAGGACTCATTGTTACACAAGAGAATGACGCAATTGCGCAGAAATCTATCTTAGGGTGGCCGCCCGCACCCAAGTTAGTCCCGCCGTCAGAGTGTTATAAATATATACATCACTATGATTTTCAATTACACTCTCAATAACGTTTAGGAAGTCTTTAAATTACTGGTAGCAATTGACAAAACAAAAAAATCTATCTCAATTACATTTTATATCGAATATTTATATGCGGTGTGCCATGTGGGGTCCTACAAGACCCACATAGAAACACGATTCTGACGAAAAACTATCAAGGGTTAAGCAAGTTCGTCACATTAGTTTATTGATTTTAAGACCCTATCGCCCCATCTTTTTGTCAATTTTTAGGTGAGCAATAGCGAGTCTGTACTTTAGGATGCTGGGAATTTTTGTTTACCGAAAATTGTACAAATTTATCACGAAGGGGGTCTTGTGTGTGTTTTATTTATTTATATAATTTATATATGTTATTTTATGTTTATTTTTGTTAACGGTTGATGGAGGTCTAGGGAGGATATTATTACCATCCCCAATAAGAATTATTTACACAAGAGCTTTTATGGTTAACTTTAACTCCACAAGTTTCATTTAACGAACAAATTGAAAGTAAAACGTAGAAGATGACATACATTGTAAGAAACCGTCAGATCAGAGAAGGCTGGCGGGGATAAAAAGAACTGTTAAAATAACATTCATTGGTGTGACACCGCACTACTCTCCCTGGCCAATTCCTAGACATGATTGGCTGCCTCCAAGTGATTCATCTGGCTAAGTGTCAGTCTCTCCGGATCATGTCATATTTATCACTTGTTTTCTTCCTGCAGCAAAAGAACAAACCTCTTCCTGGGGATGTGGTCATTACTATACAATCTCTCTCCTACTTAATTTACTTATGCAATTGTGGTGTGTGTGTGTTGTGTGTGTTTAAATCTGGTTAGATTTTAGACAACTTTACTTAGCTCTGAAAAGGATCCTCTAGGAATCAATGGGTAAAATAGTACTCTGACTTTTACATATTACCTTATTAAGGCGTGTCGATTCTCTCCTGACGACGGATAGCGAGCCTTCATGGGAAACTGGCCTTTTGGAGGGACATTTGTTGAATACGCAAAAATTGTATAAATGTAGGTTGAAAGGGGGTATGGGGTGTCTATTTAGCTGGAAGCTAATCTAAGTGGACAACAAGAAGAAACATTTACTTGGAAACTGAGGAAAAAAATCATAACTATTGATCAATATTAAAAACTAAAAACCCTCGATAATAATACGATACATAATATATATGTAAACGTGGGTAAAATGAAGCTATATTACTGAATGGGAGGCAAGGGGGCAACGTAAGGAAGATTGGGTTTATTAGCGCGGGTGAGGGGGGGGGGGGGGGGTGTAGGTGCTGCGGGTTGATCCGGCAGTTGGGCACCGAGTATCGTAAGAGCAGCACGAGGCTAGCTGCGTGTGTTTGAGGACTTCCCTCAGTGGGTTGGTCTTTGGTGTTTTGTCCTAGTATAGACTTGGATACAGGTGGGTGAATTGAGTAAGTGACAGGTGGTATAACCCGAGATTGGACCTACATTATTTGTTACCCATAAGGGGTGGCTCTAACATATGATAAACCCTTCTAATTTATTTGTTTCTATGTTTAAAGCTTTGTATACTCATATTATATTAAACTTAGTATAATGTTTATGGTGTGTCTGTATGGAAACTGGGTACTTCAGTTAGCTAATATAGTGTGAAACTGTTGTCCTCATTTTTGTTTACTGCTTGTCTATAATGTTACGAGTGCCATTCTATCATATAATAACAAACAGAAGACAGCGGTAATATTTAAATATATACATATATATTTATTCGGACTATTGATATGTTGTGGACGAGAGTGAAATGACACAA
>CM064529.1:41537779-41542779 GCA_032716605.1 Paralithodes platypus
TATATAATATCTACAGCTTTACTCTCATCATAGAGGTTGAGGATATCATCAAAAATGTCTAAGAGATTTGTTAAGCAGGAGCGTTTATTACGAAAGCCGAGTTGAGTATCTTTAAGTATGTTATTTTCCTTCTAAGTGATTTACGAGTCTGTAACTTATGAGTGTTTCTAGCATTTTACATACAACTGAGGTTAAGCTAATTGGACGATAGTTACTGGGTAGGGTTTGCTGGGTTTTTTCAGTATCAGTGTTACATTGGCTAGATTCCACTGATCAGGCATAGTTCCAGACTGCAAGGATTTATTGAATAGCAATGTCAGTGGGTTGGAGAGCAAATCCTTAACTTACTTTAGAACTCTAGGTGAGATCGTATCAGGTCCAGGCATTTTATTTACCTTGAGTTAATCTAAGCAATTCAATTTTTCTCTCTCTGTAATGGTGATATTGCTTAGAACATCAGAATTATCAATCTAAATCGGTGATGCTGTAGGGATATAACTGCAGTCTTCTGTTGTAATAACTGATGCAAAGAAGGTATTGAGGGCATTACTCATTTGTACTTCGTCTTTGGTATATTATCCATTTTCATTTACTAACAGCCCAACAGTTGAAGTAAAAAAAAAAAATCTTTCTGATATAACCATAGAATTCTTTCGGGTTTGTTTGACTTTGATTCATAACATGTAACTCCAGGGTCTTTTTACTTTGCTTAATTAACTTTTTGGCTTTACGTCATAGTTCTACAAATTTCACCTGTTCTTCGTCATTTTGAGAGGATTTTAATCTATCATTAGCAAACGTTTTAGAAAGCAGACAATTTGAAATCTCTTTACTCCACTGTTTGCACTTATCATTATGGCCTGTACGCCGTATTATCGTTGGTATGCAGTCTTTCACTGCTTTTAGGTAGGTGGTTGCGAATAATTCCCAAGATGTATTTATGTCGTTTTTTTAATTAGAAAGCTCCAGTCAGTTTCTTTAAACATAGCTCTTAGTTTACGAAAGTTTGCTTTCTTGAAATTAGGGACTTTCTTGATGCTGCTATTTGGTTCGTTACTAGTAAACTTTAAACTTAAAGTTATTGTACGATGATCGCTGTTACTGAATTCATCACCAACATTCAAATTCTCTATTAATTCTTCTTTTGTTGCAAGTACAAGGTCAAGAACGTAATTACCACGGGTCGGCTATCGAACAAATTGATAGAGTGAACTCTCTTGCAAGTTCACATACAAGTCATGTCCGGAGTGTGAAGTAAGAGTATCGCCCCACTTGGTCACAGGTAAATTAAAGTCGCCAAAACTTACGATATCATGTGAGTTACTTACATCTGCAATTTGTTCGTAAATTTCTCGGTCAGTTTGCACTGATTGAGCTGGAGGTCTGTATATTAATGCAAGAATTATTGTTGTAGCTTTATTATTCTTTCTTAGCATAAAGGATGCGTCGACGTTCACAATTTGAGGTTTTGACATGAGGGTTGGGTTAAGACTTTCTTTGATATAAAGTAAAACGCCACCTCCATATCTATTTATTCAGGTTTTCTCAAACATTACATAACCGGGAAGTGAATACTCTGCTAAAAAGTCTCTGTCTCCTGTAATGAGCCAAGATTTTGTTACGCCAATCATGCCATAATTTTCTGTAAACACTAGTTCCTCTAAATCTGAAAATGTATTGCGTATGCTACGAGCGTTTGCACAGAAAACCCTTAAAGTTGCGGTTTTAGAACTGACAGGCTCACAGCACTCTCTTTAATCAAATTTTTGGTTCTGGTAGGATCTAAATTTACATTCATGGCTGTCCTCGGTCCTCGGTCGTTATCCCTGCCGGTTTTGAATTTGGATCTTGTTGATGGAGCTTTATGCAGTTTAGGATGGATCTTTGGGAATTAGGCTATACGTGTAAAGAGTATCTCAGTTAATATTTTGACTTGCATATACCTTTTCTAATCTGGATATAATCGTCTAATAATAACCAGAAAACAGAACATAAGTGCGTAATCGTATCTTGAAAGGGTTAATCAATATATTTTACGACACCATCATCGTAATACTGTAGTATAGTAATCTAGATGGCAGCGTGGCAGCTTACAATCAGCTGAAAACAAACAGATTATAGAGCGATAACCAAAGTTGTAATAATGTAGGCAGCACACAACTCTTGGCCATGACTGTACCTGAACGTGACTGTGGAGAAATGTCAACACAATAATTATTATCTCCTATCATTTAAAGCGCAAATGTTTATTATGTCGAGAGAGATAGTGTGTATGTATATATCTATATGTTTATCTATCTATCTATTGATCTATCTATATATATATATATATATATATATATACAGTATATATAAGAGAGAGAGAGAGAGAGAGAGAGAGAGAGAGAGAGAGAGAGAGAGAGAGAGAGAGAGAGATGGTGGTGGTGGTGGGGGGGGGGGGAGCCCAGACATAGATATATATATATATATATATATATATATATATATATATATATATATATATATATATATATAGTTAGGGGGATATATTATATATGTTCATATTGTTTGTATCAGTTATAGCACAATGTTTACAATGATCGCACAACTCGGGTGAAATGTAAAAGGTATGATGGTGGGAGCCGGCCATTTATTTTATTGTGTGTAACTTTTATTGTGGGTGTGAGATAAATATTAGTTGTTAATTGTCCTATTGTGTACAGTTGATATTAATAGGTATGGGAATGCCAGAACAATGATGCTTACTGACAAGAGAGAGAGAGAGAGAGAGAGAGAGAGAGAGAGAGAGAGAGAGAGAGAGAGAGAGAGAGAGAGAGACCTCCATGCAGTGACACACTCACACACACACACACACATATTTATTTGTGTATTTATTGTGCAATTTATATATTGCAAACCATAAGAAGATGTATTTGTCATTATATATACCCTTGCCAATCTGAACGGACTGAGGATACTGACAATCGATATCTACAAAATTACCGAGTTATGAGAAAACATACCCAATAGTTCTTACTGTATTACCTAAGTAAACGATCAAGAATATAGGGAAGGTATACAAATTAATGTGTATTTATTCAATATGCATATTGCGTATTCTTAATGGTTTCTGCAGTACATAGTGTATAGTCCATTCATTATAGGTAGTTCAGAAATTGTGACTAAAAATATCTGTAATTTAAAAAGGGTTACAGCAAATTGGTTGTAAATCTCTATACATAGGCCTATGCCCTGGCGGACTCTTCCCAAATGGTAGAAATATTAGCTCGATTACTATAGTCGTTTTTGAGAAAGTTAGTGATCAATAATTTTGGCCTATCTATAATAAATTGGGTATAGTCAAATATAGGGTGACAATGAAAAGTAAACTTGTTTTTTTGTTATTTATTAGTATACCATGATTTTAAATTATCTACATACCATACTATTATTATCAAACCACCTCAAATCGTTTCCTACCATTAGCCATCAATTAACTTGTTAGTTGAATTTAGGATATATATACCGAAAACGAGCTTCATTCCATGCTCTTTTTCATGCATAAGCAAGAGAGAGAACGAAATACAATTATATATCCGTGAAACGGCGATAATAGAGCTTTCCAATGACTCCAGAATCATCCTTGTAGGACCACGTACATACCTACCCAATACCTAAAATTAGGTATTTTTCCCGATTTTATCCTTGTTGAGAGAGGAAGTATGGTGGTGGAGAGATACAATATGTGTCAGTGGCAACCACATGGTGGTGGCGAGCGGTCCGAGGCTGTCTATTGTCCCCCCAATGCTCGGTTTCTCTCTCATAGCTCACAATGTCTTCAAAATGGCACCCGTCATATGACGGGATCCACAGGACTGGCCAGTATTTTCTCTCCCGTCATATGACGGTCACCGTCATTTGAAGATTATATATAAATTTGTTATGTTAAAATATAGTTTAGTTATGTTAGGTTAAGATATAATTTAGTTATGTTAGGTTAAGATATAGTTTAGTTATGTTATGTTAAGATATAGTTTAGCTATGTTATGTTAAGGTATAGTTTAGCTATGTTGGGTTCAGATAGAGTTTAGCTATGTTATGTTAAGATATAGTTTAGCTATGTTAGGTTCAGATATAGTTTAGCTATGTTATGTTAAGATATAGTTTAGCTATGTTAGGTTCAGATATAGTTTAGCTATGTTATGTTAAGATATAGTTAGCTATGTTAGGTTCAGATATAGTTTAGCTATGTTATGTTAAGATATAGTTTAGCTATGTTAGGTTCAGATATAGTTTAGCTATGGTATGTTAAGATATAGTTTAGCTATGTTAGGTTCAGATATAGTTTAGCTATGTTATGTTAAGATATAGTTTAGCTATGTTATGTTAAGATATAGTTTAGCTATGTTAGGTTCAGATATAGTTTAGCTATGTTATGTTAAGATATAGTTTAGCTATGTTAGGTTCAGATATAGTTTAGTTATGTTATGTTAAGATATAGTTTAGTTATGTTAGGTTCAGATATAGTTTAGTTATGTTAAGATATAGTTTAGTTATGTTATGTTAAGATATAATTTAGTTATGTTACGTTAAGATATAGTTTAGCTATGTTAGGTTCAGATATAGTTTATCTATGTTAGGTTCAGATATAGTTTAGCTAATGTTAGGTCAATATATATTTTAGTTATGTTACGTTAAGACATAATTTAGTTATGTTAGGTTAAGATATAGTTTAGTTAGGTATGGTTAAGGTATAGTTTAGTTATGTTAGGTTATGAACTTATGATATAGTTTAGTTATTTTAGGTTATGATATAGTTTAGTTATGTTAGGTTAGCCTAAGATATAATTTAGTTATGCAAGGTTACCTTCTTAAGATATAGTTTAGTTATGCAAGGTTAGGATATAGTTTAGGCATGTTATATTAGGTTGAGATATAGTTTAGTCATGTTAGGTTAAACTAAGATTTAGTTTATTTAGGTTAGGTTGGGTTATTATTATGTTAGAGTGAGGGTTGGTCCT
>CM064529.1:41547779-41640825 GCA_032716605.1 Paralithodes platypus
AACAGTTGACTAATAGGTAAGTGCTTTTAGGAAGCTAGCTAAAAGTGAAATATAATAATAATAATAAAAATACTACTATTAATAATAATAATAGTAAAAATAGTGAGTACATTAATATTGTAGAAATATAAATTATATTAATTTCAATAATTATAAAATATTTATTACAAAATCCATAAAAAAACAATGTGTCAGTGCTAGCTGGTTATGTGTCAAGGGAAATATGTATTGGTCATAATACAATAGCATTCAGCGGGATTAAACCCATGATATTCAAGTGGAGGTTTTGTTTCATTAAACTGGGTAAATATAATATGAATTTTCCCTCGGTACAAATAAATGTTTTCATCAAAATATTTAAAATGTCATAGCGTAATGACTTTATAGCTATCAATCTGTGTTTATCTACCTATTTATCTACTTTGTCTATTTATCTTTATTTATGAGTGTATAATATATCCATCAATCTATCTATCAATTTAATCTTATCAAATCAGATGATGTTTTATATACTGGATTAATATTATATTCAGAGGATTGTGCTCAAAGTATGAAGCACCTTTAGGAATAAAAGCGTCAGTCATAGCTAAATGATGCCAGCGTAGGCGAAGGTATGTGCTCTAGCGAGTTCCCCTCTATTAAACAGAGTAGAGCTTTGATTTAAGTTTCATTTGATGAGAAGAGGGAGGATATTTACTTGTGATTGTACTGGATGGGTCGTATGTCACTATCGAATCAGATACCTTTTTGCCACAGTAAGATCATTTTTGTAGGCTAGAACTAAATAGAAGTTGATGATTTGTTAATGGAATGTAATAGAAGTTGTTCATGGTCAATACTTGTTGTTGTTTATATATCCAATTTCCATTATTTTTTTGTCTACATAAAGTAGAACCGATCATGACTCACTGCCCACCTGTACAGTTTTACCATTATGGTTTTCATCACAGAAAATATTTATTATAAACATAATTATGAATGTGATCATGAACATGGAGTTGTCGTTCTTGCAAAATGATGATTACACACTTTTTGTAGTAAGTTTGTTTGTCGGTGTTCTGTAC
Organism: Paralithodes platypus; assembly: GCA_032716605.1. Classification (NCBI taxonomy): domain Eukaryota; kingdom Metazoa; phylum Arthropoda; class Malacostraca; order Decapoda; family Lithodidae; genus Paralithodes; species Paralithodes platypus. The sequence goes on from CM064529.1 coordinate 41,548,844, forward strand.
AAACAAGACATTCATCCTGGCCCAATATAAATCACCGAGCAGCCAAACGAAACTCCGGTTTGTAAATACTAGGTACAAAATTAATGAGAAGATTCGACGCAGTTTGGGATAGATTCGAAAACATAAGGTTACGCTTTGTCTTTGAGTGTTGTGCTCAGTTTAGGTTGCAGTGTTTGTCGCACAAGGTTATGTATCCCTTAATCACCAGCAGCACAATGTTATAATGATGTATATCACCAGTACAACGTTAGTGCCTAGTGCTCTCAATGACACACTCACAAGTTAACCCTATTCGGTCCGGCATTTTAGGGGTTAATAGGATATGTTGTTAAATAATTATGGATGGTTTTGGTTGTTTTTGCCATTTTCGAGCAATGTATTGTTAGTCTGCCCCGTAGAGTTACAAAATGAAATAAGAATATATAAACAATAAAACACTGCCACCCACACCACCGCCTCCTCACACCATTAAACCAAGTCAAGTCCCCAGATCGTCTTCAATCTAAGTATGTACAATTTGTCGGTAGAATAATATTCTGGCCAGAGGATGGTTTCTCCTAAATTGCAGGCTTGCTATCACTCGCCCTATAGAAATCGACATATGAATCGGGTGAAATGTCTTAAAATCGCAAAGCTAACCAGGTAAAACGTCTTAAGAACTAAACAACACCCCAACATTTGTAATGCCTTAACACAATGTTATAATGGCATCAGTGTTATCCACAACACTCTGACAAATTATGGAGTTAAGTTATGTCTGCCTCCACAAGGGGAGGATTTGTTTATAGTAAATTAGTCAGTTAGTTAGTTATTTATAATTGCGAGTTTATATACTGTAATTCACTCCAGTTCTAACCAGTCATATGTATGGCAAATTTACTATAGTACATTAACTATGCTTTGTCCTGAGATTGTGACCATTAACTTTTTGTAATTCAATGATGGCTAAGGAAAATGGACTGTATATCTCCCCAAAACAATCAAAGTTTACTTTTCCTAAATGGTAGAAATTATAGTTGAGTGTATGTTGAACTCTAAAAGGTTAGTTCTTAATATTTCCTTCCTAATTATAGTGAACAGATTATTGTAAACCTAGCATATATTTCGATCATGAAAGAAATGTAGCAACCGGTGGCTGTCAGGAGAAATGGTATTGGTACCAGTTTGCCATATTACGGTTATGCAACCTACGGATCATGCCCTCAGCTTTATGCAACCTACGGATCATGCCCTCAGCTTTATGCAACCTACGGATCATGCCCTCAGCTTTCACAAGCTCTCCAGAAATGTCCCACTCACCAGATATCCAGTCCTGTTGTTGCTGGAGCCACTCACTCCAGATAGTCACACATTCATTAGCATGTTGTAAGCATGATGAAAACCACATAGAAATCACAACAAAGTGTGAATAATCCTTGTTGAAACTCAAGCTGTTGTTCAATGAGGACCTGGAGTGCTAGAATGTTATCATTGTTGATTTCTTGGATGTGAAACCAGATTGATCAGGACTCAGTAAATGGTTTCCAATCAGCAGAGTATGAACAGACACGTGGCCAGAAGAACTTAACTGTGTGTCACCATTGTAGGTGTTGCAGGTGTGTCGTTCCACCTTCCCCCTACCAGAAAGGAATAACTAAAACATATTTCCATTCAGGGGGATTGTTACCAGGCTGTCAGATTTCAGACAGGGCTATGTGCAACTCAGGGATCAGAATGGCAAACGGGAAATAAAATCACAACTCTTAAAACCAGGTTCCTTAACATTAGTAATTGTCATTAAATATATTAATATACTGCATATTATTGTGTAATAACTCTCACGTCTTTAGAAGTGATAAGATCTTAACAATATGATTTATTATCCTGTATTCCTTCTCATATTCACTCAATCCATAATACAAAGCTGTCCTGGTTTGATTGCCCTCCATGGATCATGTCTGCACCAACTGCTTTCACAAGTTCTGCAGAAATGTCACACACACAAAATATCCTGTTTCAGTCCTGCATGAACACCCATACCAGATAGTCCAAATATGCATACAATTGAAAGCACGGGGAGGGAGAGAGAGAAGGAGAGGGAGAAGTTGGGCGGTTAGTTGATTGATTGATTGTTTAGTTGGTTGACTGTTGAATGGATGAATTAATGGATTAATGAAAAGTAAATTGGAGATAAATTGTGGTGGATGAATGTAGAGATAGCTGATGGTCAGTTGTTGTTTTTGTTGTTGTAGTTCCCCAGACTGTCTGGTCGAAGAATCCCTAGTTTGGTAGAGCGAAGCCGCCCCAGATGCTCGGGCCCCCGAAGGGGCCAGGGTGAGACGGATTCTGTCCCTGAGAGGGCAGCTGGGGTTATAAGCCCAAGGGCTTGCACCCCCATGCCAATGCCCCCACTGTCCGCAGCCCCCCTTGCAGTGCCACCCAATCGGGCGATCTCGCAAGTACCTAGAAGGAAAAGTTGTACAGGAAAAGAGACAGACAGATGGTTAGAGGACTGAATTGTTTGGTGGGTTGTTTGGGTGGCTGCTTAATTGGGACATTAACTATCTTTTGATTGGTTGGTTGGATAATATAATTGCTCAGATATACAGTATATCCAATCGTTTTCCCTCACATCTGTTGAACCAACCAACATAGATATTTGCTAAAAAGACTTGCAAGTTTAGTTGGCAGTTGATTGGTTGGTTGGTTGATTGGTCGATGGGTTGGTTGATTAGTCGATGGGTTGGTTGATTGGTCGGTTGGGATTGTTGGTGCATTATTAGATCGGTTGGTTGATCGATTAATTGGCTGGCTAGCGTTTTCATTGTTTGATTGTTTTGTATAGCCAGTTATCTCCCTGACATCAGCTAGACAACTAACCCACACATATATTCACACACGGACTATCAGGTTTACTCGCGTGTATAGGGAGTGTTTTGTTATATTTGGTTGGTTGGCTATTTACTTGAATGATTGAATGGTTGATTGATTGCTGTGCCATGTTGATTGTGAGGTAGATTGGTCGGCTGATTGAAGTGCTGTCTTGTTGGTTGAATATTGGGTTGTTTGAGAGTTTACTTATTTGTTTGGTTGTTTTATAAACCCCCCTTACATCTGCTAAACCAACCCACCCAGATATTCACATTTGGACTGTCAAGTTTACCCATGTGTGTCGTCAGGGTTTTTGTAGGATATTTGATTTTGTATTTGGCTCGCCTCAGTGAGTGTTGAAAGAGGAAAAGAGGAGATAATTAGAGGGAGATTGTATGGAAATTGAACGACAAGAGAGAGAGAGAGAGAGAGAGAGAGAGAGCAGGTTAAATGGCAGAGGGAGGGGAGGGAAGTGAAAATAAGGGAGAGCGAGAGGGAGTCGTGAACGGGGGAGAAAGGAAGATGAAGAATTAAATGAAAGTAAGGAAGGGGGGAAGAGAAACATGGGCTTAAGCTTCACGAAGGACAAACACATAGAGAAAAGTACAAAGGAGTACAAAAGAAACCAAACAATAACACATATATTGAGCCTTATCTAAATGATTTATAAAAGTTTGAGCAGTACTATAGTCACTAACACTATAAGGTAGTCTATTCCAAAAGATTACCAATTGATTATATAATAAATGCTTGGTCTTATGCGAACGAAAAAGTTTTCCAATTATCTTACAACCATTTCTTCTGGTGTAATCTGAGTGATCAATTGTGAAGTATTTATTGACACCCAGATTGTCAACAACTTTAACAAATTTAAACCCTTGAGTGCCTGTAAACTTTATTCTGGCTAATATTATACAATTAAATCCATTTTAAAAAGGCCACCAGCAATGAACAGGCTTCGTACTATCTCACTTACCCTACCTGTTTAACAGCACATATAATTTTTAAACTGCACAGAACCGTCTAAATATAGAATATATTTCACAAATATGTATTGCACGATTCCTCAACATTGTGCACAATTGTTACACAATGATATAGGGATATCTCTACGAGAGCAAATTCATACATAACAAAATTTGTCTCCATGGCAAATTGTTTAGTGTGAAGATTTCACGCCCAACCTTCGATTCTTGTATAATTATTGTTTTTGATCAGACTTCTAAGAGCCTAATAAGGGATTATATCTCGTTGAGTTATAGACATATAGTGTAGGTTGCCCATAGCCAAATTTGTTTAACTTTGGAGAATAGTTATATATTGTTTCTTCGTAAAAACAACAAAAACAAATGAAAATCCATTACTATTCTCAAAAAAAAAAAAAAAAACGTCAGAATATAGAATATACCACAGGAATTTAGATGCAAATGAGTAATTAGCGAACATTTGGATCTCGAGGAGAAAGAAGCCATAGAGTTGTGCCCTCTCATTAACTACTTCGGTACATTGTTGGCTGGCTTTTAAATTACTTGGCATGGTTACTCCAAAGTCGGTATCTTTATCAGTGGTTTTGAGTCGACTACCATTTATTGAGTATTTATATTTTTCGTTGTTGTATCATATAAATTATGTAGTATGTAGTACATTACATTTATGGTATTAAAACTCATTTGCCAGGATTGGGCCCAAATCGCTAATTTATCTAAATCATATTGGGTCTGTTGAACATGCAAGAAAGTTATTACTATGTTCACTTTTTACGGTATTTTGATATCGTCTACAAATGTTGAAATAGTACATGAAAGTTCATTATTGATGTAATTGATATACATTAAGAAGAACAAAACAGGTCCGTGCAATGATACCTGGGGCACACCACTTGTGACATTTGTCCAGTCCTAGGCTTTACCGTTTATTAATACTCGTTGCATACGCCCATTAAGCTAATTCTCAATACATTGAAGAACACTTCCTGAACAGGTAGATAACAATACGAAAGAATAAACAGTGTGAAGGAAAGGAAGAGAAGCAAGGGAGATAACAGTAGAATAGTGAAGAGGTAGAAGGGGGAGAAGAAAGGAACAGGAAGGAGCGAAGAGGAAGAATACACAAATTGTGAAGGAAAGGGGAAGGGAGGAAGAGTGGAAAAAGAGGAGGGAGTACACAGGAGTACAAAGGAAATCAAGCAACAACAGACTAGTGACCCCTCTAGGCTGCTTATCCTCCAAAAGACTGAGGATCGAGTGTCCAAACAGTGGTTTAGAGTAGGTAAGGGAAAATTGGAATGGGAACTACTGCCCTGGACCTAATGTCTGTGGCAGGCTTAGGAAGTTAGTAGGGGAGAGATGGGTTAGTAACATAACAGTTATAAGTGATCTTCTGTATATCTGGGAAAAAGAGAGTAACGTCTTAGTAATATATATACGCAATAATCCTTGATGAATTTGAGGAAGGAATACAATAAAGTTATCTATTTACAAACGCAATCAGTGGCGGGTTTGATGCAAGATATTTGTCTAGGCGAAGTTTAAAAGAATCAACAGTGCTGCAGTCTATAACATCTCGGGGAAGCCCATTCCACAAGTTGACAACTCGATTGAATACAAAATTCTTAGATTCGTGCGAGTTAAAATATTTACCAATAAGTTAGCAAATGTTTCCCCGTGTGTAATTAGATTGGTCGATAGTGAAATACTTACTACAGCTCATATTGTCGATGCCTTTGATGATTTTGAACACTTGAATTAAGTCGCATATTAATATGAGCTGAGTTAAAGGAAATAGATTTAATTCTTTAAGACGCTCCTCGTATGGTTTGTTCTTTAGGCTAGGTATAATTTTGGTAACTCTATGTTGAATTCGTTCTAGCTTATCTATATCTTTTTGGTAATAAGGGCACCAGGATTGAACCCAGTATTTTAGAAGAGGGTGGACTAAGGATTGTAAAGAGTTAGGATAACTTCTTTGGATATATTCTCAAATGACCTGCCTAAAAAGCCAATTATTTTGTTTGCTTTCTTAACAACTTCTGACCATTGTTGAGTCGGATTTAGGTTACTCAATATCTTTACTCCCAGATCGGTTTCTCCTTTCTACACTCTTAAGCTGAGTGCCATTCATCGAATAGTTTGCTTTCTAATTTCGGTATCCTCATCTATGTCGTTGATGTAAATTAAACAAATAATTGGTCCTAGTATCAATCCCTGGGATACCCCACTACTTACATTGGTCCATTTAGATGTCTTACAATTCATGACTACTCCTTGCTTTCTGTCGTTGAGCCAATTTTCTATCAATTTCAACAGACCGTCTTGTATTCCATGCACGTTTAGTATTAGCAGTAAGCGTTTGTGGGGAACTTTGTCAAAGGCCTTTTGACAATCAAGGTATAAAATATCTACAGATTTACTCTCGTCATAGAGGTTGAGGATATCGTGGAAGAAGTCTAAGAGGTTTGATAAGCAGGAACGTTTGTTACGAAAGCCGTGTTGAGTATCTATATGTATGTTATTTTCCTCTGAGTGATGTATGAGTCTGTCTCTTATGAATGTTTCTAGCATTTTGCATACAACTGAGGTTAAGCTAATTGGACAATGGTTACTGGGTAGGAATTTGCTGCCTTTTTTTAATATTGGTGTTACGTTGGCTAGCTCCACTGATCAGGCATTGTTTCAGACTGCAAGGATTTATTGAATAGCAATTTCAGTGGTTTCGATCGCTCATCCTTAACTTCAAAGGAGTACAAAGGAGTACAAAGGAAATCAAGCAACAACAGATCTAGTGACCCTTCTAGGTTGCTTGTCCTCCAAAACACTGAGGATCAAGTGTCCAAACAGTGGTTTAGAGTGGGTAAGGGAACATTGGAAAGGGAATTACTGCCCTGGAACTAATGTCCGTGGCAGGATTAGGAAGTTAGTAGGGGACAGATGGGTTAGTAACTGAGGGGGGGATAAAATAAAGTTATTCATTTACAAACGCAACTGACCGCGGGTTTGATGCGAGATATTTGTCTAGGCGGAGTTTAAATGAATCAACGGTGATGCAGTCTATAACGTTTCGGGGAAGCCCATTCCACAAGTTGACAACTCGATTGAAGAAGAAATTCTTAGATTCGTGTGAGTTAAAAGATTTACCAATAATTTTGCAACCGTTTCCCCGCGTGTAATTAGATTGGTCGATAGTGAAGTACTTACTACAGTCCATATTGTCGATGCCTTTGATGATTTTGAACACTTGAATTAAGTCACCTCTTAATCTGCGCTGGGTTAAAGGAAATAGATTTAATTCTCTAAGACGCTCTTCGTATGGTTTGTTCTTTAGGCTAGGTATCATTTTGGTAACTCTACGTTGAACTCGTTCTAGCTTGTTTATATCTTTTTGGTAATAAGGGCACCAGGATTGAACGCAGTATTCCAGAAGAGGGCGGACTAATGAATTGTAAAGGGTTAGGATAACTTCTTTGGATTTATGCTCAAATGACCTGCCTATAAAGCCAATTATTTTGTTTGCCTTCTTAACAACTTCTGAACATTGTTGACTCGGTTTTAGGTTACTCGATATTGTTACTCCCAGATCGGTTTCTCTGTTTACATTCTTAAGCTGAGTGCCATTCATCGAATAGTTTGCTTTCTCATTTAGGTATCCGATATGTAGTACTTTACATTTATCCGCATTGAAACTCATTTGCCAAATTTGGGCCCAACATGACAATTTATCTAGATTGTGTTGCATATCGTCAACTTGTTCTTTTGAGAGTACGCTATTTGCAATTTTTGTATCGTCAGCAAATTTTGAGATTGTACAGGTGAGACCCTCATCTATGTCGTTGATGTAAATTAGAAAGAGAATTGGTCCTAGTACCGATCCCTGGGGTACCCCGCTACTTACATTGGTCCATTTTGATGCCTTACCGTTTATGACTACTCTTTGCTTTCTGTCGCTGAGCCAATTTTCTATCCATTTCAACACACCGTCTTGTATTCCATGCGCTTTTAGTTTTAGCAGTAAACGTTTGTGGGGAACTTTGTCAAAGGCCTTTTGAAAATCAAGGTATATAATATCTACAGCTTTACTCTCATCGTAGAGGTTGAGGATATCGTGGAAGAAGTCTAAGAGGTTTGTTAAACAGGAACGTTTTTTACGAAAGCCGTGTTGAGTATCTTTAAGTATGTTATTTTCCTCTAAGTGATTTACGAGTCTGTCTCGTATGACCGTTTCTAGCATTTTACATACAACTGAGGTTAAGCTAATTGGACGATAGTTACTGGGTAGGGATTTGCTGCCTTTTTTGAATATCGGTGTTACGTTGGCTAGCTTCCACTGATCGGGCATAGTTCCAGACTGCAAGGATTTATTGAATAGTAATGTCAGTGGTTTAGAGAGCTCATCCTTAGCTTCCTTTAGAACTCTAGGCGATATTGTATCAGGTCCAGGCGTTTTATTTACCTTGAGTTTATCTAAACAATTCAATACTTCTCTCTCTGTAACGGTGATATTACTTAGAACATCTGAATTATCAATCTGAATCGGCGATGGTGTAGGGATATCACTGAGGTCTTCTGTTGTAAAAACTGATGCAAAGAAGGTATTGAGGGCATTACTCATTTGTTCTTCGTCTTTGGTGTATTCTCCATTTTCATCGACTAACGGTCCAACAGTTGAAGTAACGACTTTTTTCTTTCTGATATAACTATAGAATTCTTTCGGGTTTGTTTTACTTTGATTCGCAATATGTAACTCTAAGGTCTTTTTACTTTGCTTAATTAACTTTTTGGCTTTGCGTCGTAGCTCTACAAATTTCAGCCGTTCTTCGTCATTTTGTGAGGATTTTAATCTATCATTAGCAAATTTTTTAGCAAGCAGGCAGTTTGAAATATCTTTATTCCACCATTTGGGCTTATTATTATGGCCTGGACGCCGAGTTTTCGATGGTATGCAGTCTTGCACTGCTTTTAGGTAAGTGGCTTCGAATAACTTCCAAGATGTATTTATGTCGTTATTGTGAATTAAAAAGCTCCAGTCAGTTTCTTTAAACATAGCTCTAAGTTTATGGAAGTTTGCTTTCTTGAAATTAGGGACTTTTTCGATGCTACTATTTGGTTCGTTACTAGTAAACTTTAAAGTGAAAGTTATCGTACGATGGTCGCTGTTACTGAATTCATCACCAACATTCAAATTCTCTATTAATTCTTCTTTTGTTGCAAGTACAATGTCAAGAACGTTATTACCACGGGTCGGCGTTCCAACAAATTGATAAAGCGAACTCTCTTGCAAGTTCGTATACAAGTCATGTCCGGAGTTTGAAGTAAGAGTATCGCCCCACTTGGTCACAGGTAAATTAAAGTCACCAAAAATTACGGTATCTTGTGAGTTACTTACATCTGCAATTTGTTCGTAAATATCTCGGTCAGTTTGCACTGATTGAGCTGGAGGTCTGTATATTAATGCAAGTATTATTTTGGTACCTTTATTATTCTTTATTAGCACAAAAGATGCGTCGACGTTCACAATTTGAGGTTTTGACAAGAGGGTAGGGTTAAGACTTTCTTTGATATAAAGTAAAACGCCACCTCCATTTCGATTTATTCGGCTTTTCTCAAACATTACATAACCGGGAAGTGAATACTCTGCTAAAAAGTCTCTATCTTCTGTATTGAGCCAAGATTCTGTTATGCCAATCACATCATAATTTTCTGTAAACACTAGCTCCTCTAAATCTGAAAATTTATTGCGTATGCTACGAGCGTTTGCATAGAAAACCTTTAAATTTGTTATTTTAGAACTCACGGAACGCTCTTTAATAATATTTTTGGTTCTTGTCGGATCTACATTTATGTTCATGGCTGTCCTCGGTCCTCGCTGTCTTCGGTCCTTATCGCTGGTGGTCCTCGGTTGCCTCTGTTTTTTTCTTGGCGTTGGATGATTTATGTCACTGCTGCTTCTTCTCGGATGGCGTTTTTTGATCCATGGCTGCGGACTGCTTCGTGTAGGAGACGACCCATGCGTGCTGAACCCACAGGGTTTAGATGAGTGCCATCCTTGCGGAACAGAGTAGGCTGGTTGTAGAAGTTGTCCCAGAGGTTGATGAATTCAACTTCTTCCCTCAGACACAAATGTTTTAGTCGGCTATTTGTGCTGAAAGCCTTGTCGTAGAATTTGTCAGGTGCGTCGATCTTGGGGAGAATGCCTGAGATGATGATATTCCTTGACTTGTTTTTGTAGTGCTGGATCATCTTGCGATATTTCTCCATCAACTCTTCGGATCTGGTGCGCATGACGTCATTTGAACCAGCATGGATGACAAAAAGGGTATTTTCATTTGCATCCTTTGTGGTATCTTCGAAGGCTTCCACAATGTCGTCCAGTCCAGCTCCTGGGATGCAAAATCTTTTTCGTTGATTTGAGTTCCTTTAGAACTCTGTGTTAGATTGTATCAGGTCCGAGCGTTTTATTTACCTAGAGTTTATCTAAACATTTCAATACTTCTCTTTCTGTAATGGTGATATTGCTTAGAACATCAGAATTATTAATGTGAATCGGTGATGCTGTAGGGATATCACTGAGGTCTTCTGTTGTAAAAACTCTTGTAAAGAAGGTATTGAGGGCATTACTCATTTGTACTTCGTCTTTGGTGTATTCTCCATTTTCATCGACTAACGTTCCAACAGTTGAAGTAACTTCTTCTTTCTTTCTGATATAACTGTAGAATTCTTTCGGGTTTGTTTTACTTTGATTCACAACATTTAACTCCATTGTCTTTTAATTTGCTTAATTAGCTTTTTGGCTTTACGTCATAATTCATATTTCACCAGTTCTTCGTCATTTTGTGAGAATTTGAATCTATCATTAGCAATCTTTTTAGCAAGCAAACAGTCTGAAATCTCTTTAATCTATCATTTGGGCTGATCATTATGGCCTGTACACCGTATTTTCAATGGTATGCAGTCTTGCACTGCTGCTAGGTAAGTAGTTGCGAATAATTCCCAAGATGTATTTATGTTGTTATTGTTAATTAGAAAGCTCCAGTCAGTTTTCTTTAAAGATAGCTCTAAGCTTACGAAAGTTTGCTTTCTTGAAATTAGGGACTTTCTCGAAGCTTCTAATTTGCTCGTTGCTAGTAAACTTTTAACTGAAAGTTATTGTACGATGGTAGCTGTTACTGAATTTATTACCAACATTCAAATTCGTTATTAATTCATCTTTTGTTGCAAGTACAAGGTCAAGAATGTAATTACCACGGGTCGGCGATCGAAAAAATTGATAGAGCGACTCTCTTGCAAGTTCGCATACAAGTCATGTCCGGAGTTTGAAGTAAGAGTATCGCCCTACTTGGTCACAGGTAAATTAAAGTCGCCAAAGATTACGGAATCTTGTGAGATACCTTACATCTGCAATTTGTTCGTAAATTTCTTGGTCAGTTTGCACTGATTGAGCTGGAGGTCTGTTCATTAATGCAAGTATTATTTGTGTACCTTTAGTATTCTTTATTAGCACACAAGATGTGTTGACGTTCACAATTTGAGGTTTTGACAAGAGGGTCGGGTTAAGAACTTAAGACTTTCTTTGATAAAAAGTAAAACGCCATCTCCATTTGTATTTATTCGGCTTTTCTCAAACATTGTATAACCGGGAATTGAATACTCTGCTAAAAAGTTTCTGTCTTCTGTACTGAGCCAAGATTCTGTAATGTCAATCACGTCATAATTTTCTGTTAACACTAGTTCCTCAGGCAAAAGGCATAACTGCCTATAGCGAGTGCCTCCCCCATAGTTGAAAGAGTGACAGGGCCAAAATCAAGGGACGTTCGAGCCAAAATGCCTGGACACACGGAGTTTGAAGCAATTTAAGTCATAGGAAGAGGGAAAGACTGATTCTGGGAGAGAGTTCCAGAGCTCAGATGTTGAGTAGAAGAAAGTTTGATAGTAACGTTTCACTCTTGGGTTGGAGAGTTGCACAGAGTAGGGGTGGGATTGAGTTGCAAGACGGGTACCACGTGCCCTACGTAAACGAGGTGGTATGCACTGGGATAGCTCTGAGGAACACTGATTATTATAGTAGCGATAGAATAGCGAGAGAGATGCAACATTGCGGCGGAGAGAGAGAGAGATTGCAGAGAGTTGGTGAGTGGACGGGAGTTAATGATACGAAAGGCCTTCCTTTCAACTTTGTCTAGGAGAGCGGTGTGAGAGGAACCTCCACACATGTGAACAATACTCAATACAAGGGCGCACTATGCCCCTGTACAGAGCAAGAAGCTGTGCAGGGGAAAAGAACCCCCTAAGGCGGTTGAGCACAACCAGCTTCTGGGAGGCTGCCTTAGCAAGACTGGTAATATGGTCCTTCCAAATGAGAGCAGAAGAAAAAGAGACACCAAGAATATTGAGAGAAGATGAAGGGTTGATTTTTGTATTGTTAAAGAATAAGGGATAGTCCGCTGGGAGATCCTGACGGGTAGATAGATGGAGAAATTGGGTTTTGGAAGCATTAAAGTTAACAAGGTTTTCTCTGCCCCAATTGGAAATAGTATTTAGATCAGAATTTAAGAGTTCTATGGCTTCATTACGTTTGTCGTTGAGGGATTGCTGGCTGGGGCGTTCTGAAAAACTAATTGAGTAGTGTACGGTAGAGTCGTCAGCGTATGAATGGATGGGACAGGAGGTACAGTTGAGAAGATAATTTATGAAAATTAGAAAGAAAATAGGAGATAGAACACCTGCTACACCTGGGTTTCGGTGAGGAAGAGAAGATCAGGTTTGTAGGAGGAGAGATGGTGCTCAACAGAGTGAAAGTTAGAGGAAAGTCCGCGAATGTTGCAGAAATTAATAGAAAGAGTAACAGGCCGAGGTCCAGGTAATTGTGTGGGGTCGTCAGGGGATGGTCGGTCGGGTGAGGGGTCATTTATGGTCCCCCCCCCCTGGGGACTCCGAGGCTGGGCTAAAATTCATCATTTTGTGTTTTTTTAAATTTTTGTGTGGAGGAATGAAGTGTGGTGTGCATGTTTAGTGTAGTGAAGTGGATAGGAGGAGGAGGTGTTTGTGAGAGCTAGCTGGATTGCTCTCAGTGTAAATGAGGCACAAAGAAAATCAGTAAGAGAGGCCAAGCAAATGAAACAGGAGTTCCAGCGACTCTTTATCACATGCCTATAACCTCACCTGGGTCTAGCCCTGATCGATTGGTGCCTACAATCTCCCCACCAAGGAGCATACGAGCATTTGCATAGAAAACCTTTAACTTTGTGATTTTAGAACTCACGGAATGTTCTGGTCGGATCTACATTTATGTTCATGACTGTCCTCGGTCCTCGCTGTCCTTGGTGGTGTGGTAGATTAGTGTAAAACTATCTCTTTAACAGGATGGAACTGGCAGACCGGAAAATTATAATGGGTTATTATTACTGAGTGGACGAATATTAATTTTATGGTAGAGACATTTATGAGAAAATATAATAGTTATAAAATATAGACATGGGAAACACGGGTAAAAGGTGGAGCATAGGTATAAATATTGCCAGGGATTATACTTGTGTGTGTGTTTTTTGTTTGTTTTTCTTTTTTCTACGTGAGTGAGGGAGGCAAAAGGCAGAAATGCCTGAAGCGAGTGCCTCCCCCAGAAATGAAAGAGTGACAGGGCCAAAATCAAGGGACGTTCGAGCCAAAAATGTTTGGGCACACAGAGTTTGAAGCAATTTAAGTCATAGGAAGAGGGAAAGACTGATTCTGGGAGCGAGTTCCAGAGGTCAGCTGTTGAATATAAGAAAGTCTGAGAATAACGTTTCACTCTTGGGTTAGAGACTTGCACAGAGTAGGTTTGGGATTGTGTTGCAAGATAGCATAGCGAGAGAGATGCAACATTGTGGCGGAGAGAGAGAGATTGCAGAGAGTTGGTGAGTGGATGGTAGTTAACGATACAAAAGGCCTTCTTTTCTACTTTGTCTAGGAGTTCGGTGTGAGAGGATCCTCCCCACACGTGTGAACACTACTCAATACCAGGGCGCACCGTGCCCCTGTACAGAGCAAGAAGCTGCACAGTGGTAAAGAACCCTTTGAGGCGGTTCAGCACACCCATCTTCTGGGAGGCTGCCTTAACAACACTGGTAATATGTTCCTTCCAAGAGAGAGCAGAAGCAAAAGGGACACCAAGAATATTGAGACAAGTTGAAGGATTGATTTTTGTATTGTTGAAGAATAAGGGATAGTCCGCAGGGAGTTCCGAACAGGTAGATAGATGAAAAAATTGGGTTTTGGAAGCATTAAAGGCAACAAGGTTGTCTCTACCCCTTTTGGAAATAGTAGTTAGATCAGAAGATAATTGTTGTATGGCTTCATTACGTTTGTCTTTGAGGGATTACTGGCTGGGGCGTTCTGGAAAACTAATTGAGTAGTGTACGGTAGAGTCGTCAGCGTATGAATGGATGGGACAGGAGGTACAGTTGAGAAGATAATTTATGAAAATTAGAAAGAGAATAGGAGATAGAACAGAGCCTTGAGGAGCACCAGAGTTGATAGGATGTGGAAGTGAGCGATGGCCGTCTACAACCGCAGTTATGGAATGGCCGGAAAGGAAATTAGAGACAAAGGCACAGATGGAGGGATAGAAACCGAAGGAGGGTAGTTTAGATATTAAAGATTTTTGCCAGACTCTATCGAAGGCCTTTGATATGTCTAGTGCAATAAAAAAGGTCTCACCGAAGTCCCGAAAGGAGTATGACCAAGAGTTAGTAACATATGAAAGAAGATCATGAGTAGAGCAACCCTTGAGGAAGCCATACTGGCGATCTGAGAGTAGATTACGGGAAGAGATATGCTTAAGAAATTTGGAAGCAAGAATAGTTTCAAAAACTTTAGAGATACAAGAGATTAGAGCAATTGGACGATAGTTAGAGGGTTGAGAGCGGTCACCCTTCTTTGGGACAGGTTGAATGAGAGCAAACTTCCGGCATGAAGGGAAGACGTTAGACGAGAGACAGAGACGAAAGAGTTTGCCTAGGCAGGGAGTCAGCACGGAAGCACAGTTTTTGAGTACAACAGGAGGAACACTGTCCGGACCATAAGCCTTCTTAGTATTAAGCCTAGAGAGGGTAGAAAGTACATCTTTAGAAGAGATTAGGATATTAGGCATAAGTAGGAGAGAGGGAAGAATATCACCGGAATCATCCAAGGCGGAGTTTCTATCAAAAGTTTGAGCGAGGAGTTCAGCTTTGTCAGAGGAAGAAGTGATGGTTGTGCCATCAGAGTGGAAAATGGGAGGGAATGACGAGGAAGAAAAATTGTTGGAAAGGTTTTTGGCTAGATGCCAGAAAACTTGGGAAGAGCTAGAGTTGGATAGTTCAGTGTATTTATTATTGATGAAAGAGTGCTTGGCAAGTCGAAGAACAGATTTGGCTTGATTCCGGGCAGAAACATAGGAAGAATGAGAGTCTTGAGTGTTAAGGTGTCTGTTCCGTCTGAATGCTTCCTCCTTGTTGCGGACAGCAGAAGAACAAGCGTGAGTAAACCAAGATTTTCTTGCATTAGACTGAGAGAAAGAAAATGGAATGTATGCTTCCATGCCCGAGAGGATTACCTCGGTAATGCCTTCAGCACTCTCCGAGGGTCCCCGGCCACGGAAGCAAAAATAATTCCAAGGAAAATCGAAGAAGTACTGCCGAAAAGCCTCCCCGTCGGCAGCGCCAAAGTACCACAAGCGCCGTCGGTTGGGAGGATCGGGTGGCCGTACCGGAGATATAGGACAGGAGACAGATATTAGTTTATGGTCGGAGGAGCCCAAAGGAGAGAGAAGATTTATAGTATAAGCGGAAGGGTTAGAGGTTAGAAATAAGTCAAGAATGTTGGGCCGATCTCCGAAGTGATCCGGGATACAGGTGGGTTGCTGGACTAACTGCTCTAGGTCATTTAGGATAGAACAGATGAAGGCTTGTTCACCAGGTTGGTCAGTGGAAACAGAGGAGAGCCATTGGCGGTGGTGAACGTTGAAATCTCCTAAGATAGAGATTTCAGAGAAAGGAGAGATAGATAGAATTTGTTCAACTTTAGAAGTTAGATAGTCTAATTTTTTTGGATAGATAGTATAATTAGATGAGAGTTAAACAGCGCAGAAATATTTAATTTGAGAGTGACAAGAAAGCTTTAGCCAGAGACTTAAGATTTCAGAAGAATCTAAGTTGGGAACACGAGAGATAGCAAGATTGTTGTGTACATTGACGCAACATTCACCTTTAGCTCGAAACTGAGGATAGAGATAGTAGGAGGATACAGAGAAGGGTTTGCTGTCAGTAGTCCCAGACTACTGTGTCTCGGAAAAACGAGAAGATCAGGGTTGGCAGAGGAGAGGTGGTGTTCCACAGAGTGGAAGTTAGAGGAGAGGCCACGAATATTGCAGAAGTTAATAGTATGAGTAGAAGGTAGTGGTCCGGGGCATTTTCGGGAGTCGTTGCCAGGGGTTAGTCGAATGGGTTTGTTTTCTGCCCCACCACCACCCCTGGGGACTCTGAGGATGGTCGTGTATTTGTCTTTTTTTGGGGGTAAAAAAGGTAGTGTAGTATGTAAGGTGTTTATAGTGTAATGTATTGATAGGAGGAGAGAGTGTTTTAGAGGGCAGGCTGGGGTTGCCCTCTGTGTTGATAAGGCACAGAAAGGTCTTTGTGTGTGTGTGTGTGTGTGTGTGTGTGTGTGTGTGTGTGTGTGGTATATAATTTAAAAAGAGACAGAATAATTAAAATTACAAAATTGGAGACATAAGAAAAGAAAAACATTAATACCCTGCATGGTTGTTTGTGTGGGTTTTTTTGTGTATGTGGAAGAGGGAGACAAAAGGCAAAACTGCCTGTGAAGAGTGCCTCCCCCAGAGTTAAAAGAGTGACAGGGGCAAAATCAATGAACGTTCGAGCCAAAATGTCTGGACACACAGAGTTTGTCCAGTTTGGTGTGTGTCTGTCTGTCTGTGTATGTGCGTTTAAGGGAAGGAAATTGTGAAGTTGATGAGTAACGTAACGTATAATGGTAATGGTTTATTAATACCAAAGGACCTCATAATACCAAAGGACCTCATAATACCAAAGGACCTCATAATACACGTTGGTAATCCAGAATCAGACAGCTATCGTTTTCCTTAGCGTCAGGAACACTAAAGTCACCGCTGCATTAATTGTGCCTAAAATAATATCCCAAAATTCTTGTTCACTATTGTACAATACCCTGGATATGTAGCTGGGACAGTCTTGGTCAGAAATATTTGAACTTCACCTAATGATAAAAACAAGTCGGTGAGCATTAACTAGTGAATTTAAGTTATTTAACTAGAGGGACACTCGGTAGAGCGCATACCTCCGCTTAAGCTGGCTTTATCACAACCTATATACTTAAATACACTACAATTACACCAGTGTAACATAAACTAAGAAGATGATTTTGTACGGATCGCTTCCTAAATTGAATCACTTCTTACTTGGCGCATATCCAATCTACCCACCGAAAATATGTAATAATTACTTTGTTAGATATTCTGTTTACTGACAGACATACAAACAAACTGAGACGAAAAAATAGCCTCTGTTCAACTTTGTCGGCGGAGATATTCAGGATGGGTCAAGCAGGTCACCAAAACAGTTGGAGAGAGTATCAAAATTTTCTTCCTTAAATTGCTTACAAATTCCTGGCCTAGACTGTACGTAATGATAATATATCTATATACTGTACTCAGGCTCAATCCCCACTTTTCCTTTTTTTGGGGGGGAGGGGGGGGGGGGTGTAGCCGACTCGAGACAGAACCAGAATAGGGACAACACAGCAAAAAACAATGAACACACAAATACAAAATACAAATTCACACACATCTAGGTCATCCAGGAGAAGACCCAGAGACCAGGGTCACCAAGGTCCCTCCAGCACTTCCCCGGCCCCCGACCACCCGGAGAGGTTTGAATCTCGGCAGGCAGACATGCAGCAGAGCGAAACCAAAAGCCCGCTCACCACACTTCCAGGCGCACCCTGCATATAAACCGTCTCCCCGGGCCAGGCGCCTGATGGACATTTATCTAGTCCAACTTGCGCCTGACCCCTTCCCACAAATGACCACATGTTCACTCATCTATTCACAAGCATTCTCCATTCATTCCTGTTTATTACCACTTTCCTTGCCTGATCTATAGTTATTCCTCTATCATCCAAAGCTTGTCTTACACAGTCTCTCCATCTCAATAGGTGTCTTCCTGCACTTCTATCTTCCCCTGTATCTGACTCACATATTCTCTTTGAAAGCCTTTCATCTTCCATTCGTTCAACATGACAATACCGGCTCAGCACCCTTCTGTCCAATCTGGCCGACTAATGTTCCTGCTGTCCCATTCTCCTACGTAACTCTTCATTCTTCAATCTGTCCCTGCGAGTAACTCCGCACATACTCCTCAAGCAACTCATCTCCATCACATCCAGCTTTCTTCTCTCCTTTTCCTTCAGAGCCCATGTCTCACTGTTGACACAACAATTCCTTGATACATTGCACTTTTTACTTTCATTCCATGATTTCTTGTTTCCCACATACTTCCCATTGCCCTGAAAACCTTCTTTCCTTCACACACTCTCTGTTTTACATCCATTTCCTTACCACCACTTCTGCTTATCGTTCCTCCTAGATATTTAAAACATTCTACTTGTTCTAATATTTCCCTATCCAGCCTCACATCTAGATTCACCCTACGATCACCCCTATTACACACCATTACTTTTCTTTTATTGACGTTCAGCTTCAGTTTCCTCTTCCCACAAACCACACCAAACTCTTTGACTTCCCGCTGCAATTTCTCCTCAGAATCCGCCACCAACGCTGTGTCATCAGCGAACAGCAACTGATTCAACTCCCAATCTCTACCATTCTTTCCTACTAAACTGAATCCTCTTCCCATAGTTCTCATTTTCACCTCCCTCACCACACCATCCATAAACATATTAAACACCCATGGTCACATTACACAACCCTGTTGCAAACCTACATTTACCTCAAACCATTCACTCAACTCACCATTTCCTACTCTAACACACGCTCTGCTCCCTTCATAAAAACTCTAAACTGCTTTTAACAAATTTCCTCCAGTTTCATAAATCCTTAACACCTTCCACATTGCTTCACGGTCCCCACAATCATACACTTTGTCCAAATCCATAAAAGCCCAAAATATCTCCATATACTTCTCTAAGTACTTCTCACATAGCCTAACTGTCTTACTGCAAAATCTGATCCACGCACCCTCTTCCCCTCCTAAAACCGCACTGTTCTTCTCCTATTGCAACTTCCGTACACTTTATTATCCTGTCTATCAACCCCCTGCCATACAGCTTTCCAACCACTGATAAGAAACTAATACCTCTATAACTTGAACACTCCTCTCTATCAACCCCCTGCCATACAGCTTTCCAACCACTGATAAGAAACTAATACCTCTATAACTTGAACACTCCTCTCTATCAACCCCCTGCCATACAGCTTTCCAACCACTGATAAGAAACTAATACCTCTATAACTTGAACACTCCTGCCGATCAACGCCCTGCCATACAGCTTTCCAACCACTGATAAGAAACTAATACCTCTATAACTTGAACACTCCTCTCTATCAACGCCCTGCCATACAGCTTTCCAACCACTGATAAGAAACTAATACCTCTATAACTTGAACACTCCTCTCTATCAACGCCCTGCCATACAGCTTTCCAACCACTGATAAGAAACTAATACCTCTATAACTTGAACACTCCTCTCTATCAACCCCCTGCCATACAGCTTTCCAACCACTGATAAGAAACTAATACCTCTATAACTTGAACACTCCTCTCTATCAACACCCTGCCATACAGCTTTCCAACCACTGATAAGAAACTAATACCTCTATAACTTGAACACTCCTGCCGATCAACGCCCTGCCATACAGCTTTCCAACCACTGATAAGAAACTAATACCTCTATAACTTGAACACTCCTGCCGATCAACGCCCTGCCATACAGCTTTCCAACCACTGATAAGAAACTAATACCTCTATAACTTGAACACTCCTGCCGATCTCCCTTCCCCTTGTACAACAGCGCAATACATGCACTCTTCCAGTCTATTGGTACCATTGACACAACAAAGCACACATTAAAACGTCTCACCAACCTCGCTGTGCTACATGTCTGTCTGCTGAGATCGGAACCTCTCCAGGTGGTCGGGGGCCGGGGAAGTGCTGGAGGGACCTTGGTGACCCTGGTCTCTGGGTCTTCTCCTGGATGACCTAGATGTGTGTAAATTTGTATTTTGTTTTTGTGTGTTCATTGTTTTCTGTTGTGATGTCGCTATTTGGGCTCTGTCTTGAGTCGGCCACCCCCCCCCCCCCAAAAAAAAAGAGAAAGAAAGAAAAGAAAGAAAGAAAAAATAGGAAAAGTGGGGATTGGGCGTGAGTATATGCATACATTTTTATTTATTTGTATTTTTAATTTAACCCTTAAACGGAAACCGTCCTCAATAGAGGGTTTTCTTGTGCACTGTGACCGTCTTAAATAGATCCAAAGCATAAACAAAAACTTTAAAACAGTGGCACTCAAAACAAAGCAATTTGTGATTAGGTGAGATAATTCCCCTCCATTATTTGCTACCACTTGTACAGATGTGTCCCAACCCCCCTCTTCCTCTCCTTCCCCCCCTTTTCTCCCCTCCTTAATTATCATAAATTTTTCCTTTTATCGAGTAATTTTCGGCGCGAATTTCCCTCATGCGGTCTCTTTAACATAAGGGAGGTAGCTAGAGATCCTTACATTACAGAGACTTCTAGTGCAAGGCCTCAGTGTAGCTCTATATCTCAGAGAGGGAACATATACGCCCCCCCAGCTCTCGCCTCATGATACGACCTTGCAGCAATAATACGTCTTTTTCAGCCCCCAAATGCTATTCCATCTTCTTTTATTGCTCTTAAATATTCATATGTTCATAGTAAAAGCAAAATAGGCGCATATGGATAAGTAATAATTATATATACTGAAATATCGGGTTGGTATTTCAACTCGACAGGTTATAATCTCTATTACAATCTTATAATAAGATATCTTGAGATAGAATATGCTCGCCAGGGTCGCGGCTATCTTTATATCTTTCACCATGTCTTTATCCCAAGGCAACATTCACACAATAAGAACACAATATTACTTCACACCAAAGACCCTAGAGAAAGGAAGACATACCTGCCTTATGGGCGGCCCAGTCGGCATGACTAGCCACCTAGCGGCTGATAGGAATAAACACTGCAGTTGGCGGCCTCATTCAAGCGGGAGAGGTGTGTGTTTCTCGTACACGTGGATATTGATGGATTATTATTGTTGCCACGATGGGGATTACAGGATGTTCAGCTATAAACTGCTGCAATAATTCAAAATGGAATAGAGACCTGTCTTTTTTCCGCTTTCCAAAGGATCCTAAAAGGTGAGATTTAACTTAGTTGTGTAGCTAGGAAATGCATAATTTGTACTATCAAATCATAATGTATCTGATGTCTGTGACACTGATAGTGTACCAGTCTTCAGGTTTATTAATTAACAGGAATTATGCGTCAGCCTGATGTTTTAATAGCACACTATAATCATAATTAGGCCTATTGACAAAAATATATATGAAAACTGAAGGCTATTTGCTGCCGTCCATAAGAGTTCAGAGTGAATAATATTTTCAGCCACATTTCCAAGATCACTTGCTGGGGTACCGTTAATACGTAACATACATTAACAACGATTCTCTATACTAGGTATTAACAATTACTAAAGGTATTTTCGATCTCACTATTGTGTGCCACATAATTATGAATGCAGTTTAGTCATAAAAACGCATTGCATCAAGGTGTGACGACTATAAGCTATGATGTTAGATGAAATGGTGATTTTAATAATTATAGAACACTGGTGGTAATGGTGATACTGTGTTAGGCTAATTATATTAGTGATTAATGGTACACATAATGATGGTAACTGGTGCTATAATATGGTATTTTAAGACTTAATATATTTTACAATTAAATTTCCATAAATATGAGGTAATATGTTATAGATGATAGCTAGCATACAAATATATAACATATACACTAAGAAAATATTTTAATTCTCAACATTTCATATTGGAGAGGGAGAGAAAGAGTGTGGGAGGGATTGACACCTCAGTAGGGACTATTTAATCCTAGGGGAGGGTATATTTGTCATTAGCAAAGGAATGGAAACACGCACACACATTTGTGTGTGTGTGTGTGTGTGTGTGTGTGTGTGTGTGAGAGAGAGAGAGTGAGAATGTGAGAATGTGTGTGTGCAATTTTCTACCTTTCCTGAGCTAATCACGGCACTAGACAATCTATTCCACACATCTACACCAATTGGGCCCCAGACTCTGATTCTCTCCTCATCACACTATCTGAGTTAAACAAAGCTCGTACACAGTCATGTTCAACCTCTAGAGCACCATCAACATTAATTTCAACTTCTTGTGATACAAGTGACTTTTCTTATGACTACCAAGTTGATGACTTGGATGCTAATGGTGTCAGTTATGTTCTAGGGCCTAGGCTATGTACTAAAAAAGCTAAATATCTCTTGTGCTACATGCTCCACTTCGTTTGTAAACAATTCTGATTTGCTCAATGAAGCTAGTCAGATATTTACACACATGAAAGCTTTCAAAACATCGAACAGAGACTTTGGTGGTCTCACAGTACCATCAGAGGATTTGGTGCAATCATTTCACAGCTCTATGATTGTACCATTCCTGTCTGACATGACAAATCTGGTTGGACCGAATGTGAATTCCAGGTTGACCATATGTGTTGTAAATACTCTGTCACACCTTTCACTCTGCAGAAATTGCTTGTTTAAAATTGCACAAGTGTATTGCAGAATAGCAATATACTGGAAAATTCACAAACTAAATAATAGTTATCGAGCTTCCCAAATGAAAAAACAAAGCAGGAAATTTTTAATTTTGAAACATGTGTAGTGCTAACAGGTTCACATCAGGCCTAAGATGCTCGGGGAATAAGTGTGGTAATATACAGCCCATTTACTCCAACCCTGTTTTAGTTAGAGATTATAATTAATACTTTCTGGCCTAACTATAATGAACAGGGTATAGTAGTAGTAGTAGCAGTTGTAGTGGTGGTGGTGTATTCACAAACAATGTTACATAGTCATAAGAATGGCTTTATAGGTGGTGGTGGAGTATTAGGCTACAGTATATAATCACAATGTTCTGTAGTGTTAAGAATATATATACAATGTGGTGGTGGTGGTCTACTGTACTGCAGGCTATTACATATTCGGGCGGGTGCCCAAACCCCGAAAAGGGTTGAAATAGGGGAGCTATCCCCCCGCCAAAGGCAGCTTTCTAGGGCCTTTCCTAGCTGATGCTGAGAGGATTGGGTTCTAGTCATGTGGTGATGGGCTGGTCTATCAGAGTGAGAACTGAGCAATCTCTGCCATATCCATAGCTTACTCTGACTGTTCCTTTTACTTATATATTTTCTAGATCTCAAGTGACGGCGTCTCTAACGTGGATTGACCTCCCAATCTACCAAGATTGGAAGCCAAAGCGTCACATTTTTCCCTTGCCCCTCAACTTTCTCTTCATAATTGCTGAGGGACACAGGGCCCTGGGTGGGGCTTTGGTTTCCCGGGCATTTCCGCACCCTCCTCAGCTCCCCGCCATGGAGTGGCTTCGGTCACCCAGGCTTTCTGTGGCCTTGGCCTTGCTCGGGGCCTTGGGGCTGTTCGGCCAGGCAGCTTGGGGAACAACAACAACAACAACAACAACAACAACAACATATTCACTATGTTCTGTAGTCTATATAATATACTGTAAACTCTATATACTTGTGTTTCTTTGTCATGAATATGTACATATATAAGATGTGATCTGCAATACAGCTGTAAACAATGAAGTAGCCTACAACTGTATAATTTCATTCTTGGTATAAATTTAGTTTTCTTAATTCTGTTTATATTATTATGTATTCAAAATCGCTTATAAATGTGTATACACAAGTGATATTATCATACTGATGTTATCTTCAGCATAAAGAGAAATGTGTATGGTTATTGAGATGAAGTGTACGCCAGCAAGAGTAATGTTTCCTATTGGCCACTAGAGGTGCTACCGTCGCGGCGAGCCCGGGCAATACAACAAATTAACGCTGAGTGCCCCATCCTAATACTATTTACTATCCTTGTTCACACTTTAGTTTATTCAATTTGCATAAAGTATGGTATAATTATAGTATATTGTTCTGTCATACAGGGCAGACAATAAAGGTACTCAAGTGACGCATCAAATATAGAATGGTCTATAGTGATATTTTGATTTTAATTAGTCATGTTACATTTACACACAGTATAGATAATATAAATATGCAGGAATAATAGTGTTACACATGTACATAGGAAATCAAATCAAATGATAACGCGTATGAGTATAACGTCTAACGTGAAGACTTCTGGCATGAGGCGAATTGACTTGACTTTACGTTCACGAGCGTGGGGCGGTGAGCGCTTATCAAGGGGATTAAGAAAGGGTCACACAGGTAAGATAAAAAAAGGTAGTGCGTTTGACCCTGGTCAGAGTGACTGCTTTGGTATGAATTTATAATTCGAAATAGTGCGACTATAAGACACTGGTGAATAGTTAATATATGCCGAGAAGCTTATCGATAAGGTGGTTTAAGTTGGAATTTACTTATCGAAGCGGTTTCTGTGAAAGACTCGACACACGGCTACGAAAAATAGACTTTCACCGGGTAAGAGATCGATTCACACAAGTATAGAATTCAAACTCAAATTTAGATCAATGAATCGCTATAACAGGATTTTAATGAATGCAAGTTAATTTAAAATGAGGAAAAAACACTCAATAAAAATGTGACTGGATAATCACAGTAAAATTAGAATTCGGAAGAACTCTAATATAAAAGGGCGTACACGACGAAGTTGTACTAAGTTGAAATACTACGATAACAGTATTAACCCGGGAACTGCGGGGAGACTCTTAAGAGTTCCCCCGGCGGACTGCGGGGAGACTCTTAAGAGTGAGTGAACAAAAAAATCAACTTTTGACATCGAAAAAAACAAATATATATTTTTATTTTTTTATGTTTTTATTTTTTTTTGGCCCCTGGGCCATGCAAAATCTCAGTCCTCTACCTCCCCTCCTTCCCCACTTTCCTCCTCTCCTTCAGTTATCACCTATTTTCCCTGTTATTCCCTTATTCTGAGGTATATTTTCGTGCTAACATTAGCGAGTTGCAAGCAGGGTGTTGTCATCACTGATGGCAAGCGAGTGCAAGAGAGAGAGAGAGTATCGATCGACTGTGTCTCAGTGGCCTTGGGGAAATTGGCGGGAAGCAGCTTGCCTCACCCATACATTATACAACTCGCGGGCTATATCTCCGATTTTGACCATCCAAACGCTGTTTTCACTCGTTTTATTGTTGTTTCAGGTTAATACCTTTATAATCAACCCATAATAGGTGCATATGGATAAGTATTAATGCTATTAATGGTACAATGAATATTTTAGTGACGGAAACACCTCAAATACGTCAGCACAGGGGGACGTTTCCAATTACCCCCATGCGCACTTGTTAGGTTAAAGGAAATCTGAATATATTAACAAATCCCTATCTGGCAATACGTGGATCAAAGATATGGGGTATGCGAATTACATGAAAATATGGTGTAATTAAATAATTACTATAGAAATAGTAAGATCGAAATGGTAATGGTCTCTATGATAATAAGGAAACACGAATACTAAATAACTTGAACGAGAGTTACTATAAATGTGTGAACAGAATTATTAATTACCCACACGCGTAGATCAGATTAATTCACAAGCACTGGTATAAACTAGATAGCTCGAATAATATAATTAAGGTTTTAACTCAACGGAGGGGTTCCTGACTTTTCTGTAAGGAAAGATAGATAGATTAAAATTTGGGCATAGGTCTTAAGTGAATGATAGTAAATTAGGGAATATCTTCACGGTATATGTTTACACTTCAACTTGGATACACAAGTTAATAAATAACATATATAGGTGACATCTGAGAGTATTCCGTTGTGAATCTGGATCGAGATGAGTGTATATAACGGATGTATAATTTACAAAGGAATAATAACACTTCAGAAAGATACTGCAAAGGGGTATGCGTAGCAATATCTAGTGCATGGAATCACTTGCACAGATCAAGATTTATGGTAGGGCAAATGACTATGTAACGTGTACACAGATCGATAATTGAACAATTAATAGACACAGAGCCTTGGCACAGATCAAGATTAATGGAAAGACAAATGGCTATGTAACGTGTACACAGATTGATAACTGAACAATAAATAGGCACAGATCATGGCACAGATCAACTTAATAACACTTCACGGAATACTCGCGTATATTACCTTACCTTCAACAATAGCCACAAATTGCGATACGCAGAAACACTTAGGGTTAGTGTGGGGGAGGAGAAGGGCCAAGTACGAGGGGCGGGGCGTCACAGAGGTCCGGGCACGGCAGTTGGACATAAGGGGCCACTCGTTAGGGGTCCAAGGGGCAGGGCCAGGCGTCAGGGTACTGCTTCAGCAGGAGTCCAAGGGCAGGAGGGCAGTGGACAACAGGCTCCTCTCTTTCAGACAAACGACTCCCGGATACCAATTATCCGGACGGAGCGTTTAGGTAGTTATGCTCCCGGACATATATCCGGACGGAGCAAGCTACTGAGTGTGAACTGACTTCCTGTAGTTTCAGTCAGTACATATTTGGGTTATTTCTCTTTGTCAGGTTGCGTGATTTCGTATGAATAGGGGCATAGTAAATACATAAAAGTGGGATATGTTGAGGTTAATAATTACATGAAAAATACATTATGGTGCTTAATGTCATCGCACTGAGGTTCTCGTCTGTTTGACCTTTTGTTCTTTCTTATATCATCAAACCTGATGATGTATTTCGTGATTTCCTGTTCACTCATTCTTATGACTAATTGGACTGTTTATGGAATTATTTTCTTCCATGGCACTTTATAATACCATTTCACTTTTCTTCTCGTCTGGCAGCTTCTTGAGGATGGAGGGCCCCAACGATTTAAATATCCCCAGGGCTCTTTATGTTGAGATTGCATAAATACTTTTTCATCATAGTACTCAGTGGGGGGTATTCGGGGAGAAGTTCTGTCATCAATCCGAGGCAGGGGAGTGGCATCTTTGATTGTGACATCATTGAGTCTGCGATAATCTATGCAGAATCTAGTGGTCCCATCCTTTTTCCGTACAAGTACTACTGGGGATGACCAAGGGCTTGTCGAGGGGCGGACCACTCCGATGGCCAACATGTCTTGTACTTGGGATTCTTCTTCTTGTCTTTGAATGGGACTTTTTCTTCTGATGAGTTGCTTGACGGGATGTCCCACGGTGTGGATAGGATGATGGAGGATTTTGGTTTTTCCCACATCTCGATTTGAAGTGGCGAAGATGTCTTGGTAGGTGGTTAATAGATTATTCAGGTCGGCTTGTTGTTGGGGAGTTAGATGAGAAGGAATAGAGGGTAGGGGTAAAGGAGTGTTAGAGGGAGTATCAGCTGGAATGGATAGTTCTTCTGCATAAGGCTCTAGTTCTCCAATGGTTAAACCTTTTGGTAGGGTAATGAGTTGGTCTGATATATTGGCGATCTTTATGCAGTTTAATTTTCCAGAAATTATACTAGGAGCGGTTAGGCAGTCCCTATCAAAGGAACTTTGGAGGTGAGGGGTCATAATGGCATCCCCAGGCAAGGTGGGTACAATGGGGATCCACTTCTCATGATGAGGGGGGAGTGTCACGAGTTTGGGAGTGACTGCTTGAGTGATGGGCATTATGCAAGGAGGAGAAATCGGAGCCTGAGGGGAAGGAACAGGATTGGGGGGTGTTAGGGTAGGAATGGCCTGGGTTAAAGGTAAAGTTTTGGTAGAAAGAGGGCAGAGTTGGGAGGTATCTCTAGTCTGGGTTTTTGGTTGGGTGCCTTGATGAGAGGCACTAGTTTTGTTTGTTTTTTGGTTTACTTTGGAGGGGGGGGGGGGGGGGGGGAATGTCAGGGTCCTTCTCCCACAATCAAGGGAAGCACTTAGCTTTGTGAGTAAGTCGAGACCCAAATATCCATCATATATGGTCTCTTTGGGGTCATACACCACAAAAGAGTGGTTTGTTCCGTGGTTAGGAACAATTGTATTTACATACAGGGAAGTGTTTGTCCAAAATGTTTTATAATTTTGGCATCGGCACTCACTAATACAATGGAGGAAGGTTGGATAGTGCCTAAAGCTTTCTTGTGTTGTCTGAAGAAAGGAGCGAAAAGGCATGATCGGGATGCTCCCGTGTCGATCAGTAGGCGGACCTTCACTCCATTAAGAGTAAGCTTCTTGTAGATGGACAGTTTGTCTGAGTCTGCCTCCTTATGAGCCCCCGCCGTTTTTCCAGTGATTTGTGTACGGGGGCCGCCCAAAAATCCAGATCTTGTTGGGTCTCAATTTCTGGCTCGAAGTCCTCTCTCTGGTCTTCTTCGGGGCCTTCTTCAAATCTGGCCGTGCCGTCTTCTGTGATGGTGGCAATCTGCCTTGGCTTGATCCAGGGGATCTGGGCCCACCACCTGGGTGACCTGGTCCTTTTCTTATTCAGCTCGGCAAAAGATTTCCGCAATGACGTCAACAAACATTGACTATTACAGGGTCTCCAGTCGGCTGGGCGAATCCTGGTCCATTCCTCGGCCTTATCACTGGCTCGGGAGGCCATAGGGCTAGGGGCAGGTACGGTGGACGGGTGTGTGGTGGCCTTTTGTATGGCGGCTACCATGTCTTGACACCGGGATTGCCTCAGGGTCACAATCCGTCTTACGACCCGCATGTCCGTATCATAATTGGTTGGTTCCACAATGGTGAAATGGTCCGCCACCGCCAAAGGTAGAATCCTCAGCAGAGCCCTGAAAATAATCTTCTTTCTTTGGGCGGGGGTTTCCTCTGTGAACGCGGTGACAGCGAGCTGCGTCAACTCACTGATCGTGTCGTCCAAATTCCCATTATATTTGACTTGGTGAAACTGCCTGTCCGAGAATATTTGGCTTAGGAGAGGGTTAATGGCGACCTATACATAAATTTCAAATGGTGCCCAGGTTAAACCATGCATTTGTTTCCGTACATACCCTGATACCTTCCCTGCATATTTACCTAGTTTAACTATGACTGTGTAAATCTTGGAAGCGTCTTGGTCCTGCAACATCAGATCCAGGACGGGTTTGACCATTTCCATGTATGTTCCTATAATTATCGTTTTCCTCAGGCTTGAATGCCGGGATATCAAGTGACTTAGCTGCCTTGGTGATTGGGTAAGTTGAGAGGGCAAGTATGAAACAAATTAAGCAAGCTAATGTGCCGTATCGAGACACCGCTGCCACCAGTGAAATGTCGGGTTGGTATTTCAACTCGACTGGTTATAATCTCGATTACAATCTTATGATAAAGATATCTTGAGATAGAATATGCTCGACAGGGTCGTGTCTAACTTTATATATCTTGCACCAACTCTTTATCCCAAGGCAACATTCACACAATAAGAACACAATATTACTTCACACTTTAGTTTATTCAATTTGCATAAAGTATGGTATATAGTATATTGTTCTGTCATATAGGGCAGACAATAAAGGTTCTCAAGTGACCCATCAAATATAGAATGGTCTATCATGATATTTTGATTATAATTAGTCAGGTTACATTTACACACACACAGTCACAGTATTGATAATATAAATATGCAGGAATAATAGTGTTACCCATGTACATAGGAAATCAAATCAAATTATAACACGTATGAGTATAACGTCTAACGTGAAGACTTCTGGCATGAGGCGAATTGACTTGACTTTACGTTCAGGAGCGTGGGGCGGTGAGCTCTTATCAAGGGGATTAAGAAAGGGTCACACAGGTAAGATACATACAAGGTAGTGCGTTTGACCCTAGGTCAGAGTGACTGCTTTGGTATGACTTCATAATTCGAAATAGTGCGACTATAAGACACTAGTGAATAGTAAATATATAGTAAGGAGCTTATCGACAGGGTGGTTTAAGTTGGAATTTACTTATCTAAGCGGTTTCTGTGAAAGACTCGACACACGGCTACGAAAAATATATTTACACCGGGTAAGAGATCGATACACACAAGTATAGAATTAAAATTCAAATTTAAATCAATGAATCGCTATAACAGGCTTTTGAATGAATGCAAGTTAATTTAAAATGAGGAAAAGACACTCAATAAATATGTGACTGGATAATCACAGTAAAATTAGAATTCGGAAGAACTCAGAATATAAAATGCCGTATCGGTACACGACGAAGTTGTACTAAGTTGAAATACTACGATAATAGTATTAAAGGAAATTTGAATATATTAACAAATCCCTATCTGGCAATACATGGATCAAAGATATGGCGTATGCGAATTACATACTATAAATGTGTGAAAAGAATTATTAATTACCCACACACGTAGATCAGATTAATTCACAAGCACTGGTATAAAGTAGATAGCTCGAATAATGGAATTAAGGTTTTAACTCAACGGAGGGGTTCTTGACTTTTCTGTAAGGAAAGATAGATAGATTAACATTTGGGCATAGGTCCTAGGTAAATGGTAGTAAATTATTGAATATCTTCACGGTATACGTTTACACTTCAACTTGGAAACACAAGAGAATAAATAACATATATACAGTAGGTGATATCTGAGAAAATTCCGTCGTGAGTCTTGATCGAGATGAGTGTATATAACGGATGTAGAATTTACAAGGAATAATAACACTTCAGAAAGATACTGCAAAGGGGTATGCATAGCAATATCTAGTGCAATGAAATCACTTGCACAGATCAAGATTTATGGTAGGGCAGATGACTATGTAACGTGTACACAGATCGATAATTGAACAATTAATAGACACAGATCCTTGGCACAGATCAAGATTAATGGAAAGACAAATAACTATTTAACGTGTACACAGATCGATAATTGAACAATTAATAGACACAGATCTTTGGCACAGATCAAGATTAATGGAAAGACCAATAACTATGTAACGTGTACACAGATTGATAACTGAACAATAAATAGGCACAGATCATGGCACAGATCAACTTAATAACACTTCACGGAATACTCGCATATATTACCTTACATTCAACAATAGCCACAAATTGAGATACGCAGACACATTTAGGGTTAGCGTGGGGGAGGAGAAGGCAAGTACGAGGGGCGGGGCATCACAGAGGTCCGGGCACGGCAGCTGGACATAAGGGGCCACTCGTCAGGGGTCCAGGGGGCAGGGCCAGGCGTCAGGGTACTGCTTCGGCAGGAGTCCAAGGGCAAGGGGGCAGTGGACAGCAGGCTCCTTATCTCTCTCAGCCAAACGACTCCCGGACAGCAATTATCCGGACGGAGCGTTTAGGTAGTTATACTCCCGGACATATATCCGGACGGAGCAAGCTACTGAGTGTGAACTGGCTTCCTGTAGTTTCAGTCAGTACATATTTGGTTTATTTCTCTTTGTCAGGTTGTGTGATCTTGTACGAATAGGGGCATAGTAAATACATAAAATTTGAGTATGTTGAGGTAAATAATTACATGAAAAATACATTATGGTGCTTAATGACATCGTACTGAGGTTCTCGCCTGTTTGACCTTTTGTTCTTTCTTATATCATCAAACGTGGTGATGTAATTTGTGATTTCCTGTTCACTCATTATTATGGCTAATTGGACTGTTTATGGAATGATTTTCTTCCGTGGCACTTTTTATTACCATTTCACTTTTTCTTCTCGTCTGGCAGCTTCTTGAGGATGGATGGCCCCAACAATTTAAATATCCCCAGAGCTCTTTATGTTGAGATTGCATAAACGCTTTTTCATCATAGTACTCGGGGGGAGGGGGGGGGGGGGGGTATTCGGGGAGAAGTTCTGCCTTGGCTCTTTGAGTCCTGCCCTGTGATTGGAGGGGCTTGACATGCCCTTTGGGGGTAACTCACCTGTACGGGGAATTAGAGCATGGGTATAGGGGTCAGATTTCCCGTTCTCTGGAGAATGGGAAATGAGTCTATTTTTAAACCCTTTTCTCCTTGTCTCCCTGGATTCCCTTACAGTGGCTATCTTGTGTGGTTGTCCTTTTGGCTCCATCATTTCATATACTAAATACCTTTGCTTGGCGGGAGTGTTTGAACTACCATATCTTCACAGCTTACGAGTTAAGGCCGGACTGCCTAGTAGGGACTTTAAAACTCTATATATCTATGTAACCCTCTCTATTTGTGCCGAAATGTTAATACAATCACCATCTTGGCCAATGAATATTTGGTGTGATTTGGATGTCCAGGTAGCCTATAACACCTTGGGTCCCGTATGATGTATTGGTTGTTTGGGAGTGATGGAGATGAACAAGGAAGATTACTGATAGATATGTGTGTGTGTGTGGTGTGTGTGTGTATTTGTGTGTGTTTGTATCTAGATAGATAGATAGATAGATAATCAGTATAGCTGTGCCCACTGTAACAAACAATGTAGAGCCAGCTCAGGATAACAACCAGAACATCTCATATCATGTACATTTAGGGGAGGTGTGGTGGAGTGGTCATGCCACTGGATTGGTAATCCAATGGACCCGGGTTCAAATCCCGATATGTCAATTGGAAGATATTATTGGGATTGAATTTGTGCTGTACCTAGTATCAGTGCATTACCACAAAGCCCACCGAAATGCCAAAAAAATACCCTCATTGTTCCCTGATTAAATAACACTGTATGAATATTCCCATATTCAAAATATGTTACAGGAGGACAATGCCTAGTGAGTTCACTGCTCAATAGGTGGCGTTGTGAGAGTGAGGGTCTGAGTCTGGAGGGTGAGACGGTGAAGCACTTGAGCGAAGCAACCAGCCGCTTCAGAGATGGAGCTGCTTCGAGCCATGATGGATGCTTCACATGTCTCACTCCCCAGACTGGAACAAGACCTCACGGGCTTCACCGTGTTGAGCGGTGGAATGTACAGGCTCTCAGCCTATGCCCGAGACGGAGTAGTTGGAATATAGAAAAAAAAAAAAAAAAAAAAAAAAAAAAGTATATTGGTAGCTAGTTTGGGTAACCCTATCCCATGGGATAGGGTTCCCCAAAGTAGTTAACAATAAACATGAATTAACATTTATTAGTAATTATCCTGAGCTGGTTCTACACTAGATAGATATATAGATAGATAATTATAAATATAGATTAATAGAGTGAGAGAGAGAGAGCCAGGACGTACGGGACTGGCTCTTCAGTGATATATATTGGTGGTTCAGGGTACACCACTGACTGAGGACCAGGATCAGGGGGGACATGTATAGATAGCTATATCGATAGATAAATTGGTAGCTAGATGGATACATAGACTAGATAGACACTCCTCTGTGATTAGGTGAGCGCTTGGGGTATTTATAGACGATTCACGATAATTAGGCAAGTATCTTAACCAATAACCTCTATAACTAAAAAACGAGTAGAGTAATCGAGCTAATACATCTACCATTTAGGTAAATCCAGCCAGGGAATAGGTGTGGAAATATGCAGGCCAATTACTCAAGTCTTTTTTAAGTGACAGAGGTTAGGGATTACGAATTCTGGCAATCTAAGTCATAGGAAGAGGGAAAGACTGATTCTGGGAGAGAGTTCCAGAGCTCAGCTGTTGATTAGAAGAAAATTTGAGAGTAATGTTTCACTCTTGGGTTGGAGAGTTGCACAGAGTAGGGGTGGGATTGAGTTGCAAGACGGGTACCACGTTCCCTACGTAAAGGAGGTGGTACACACTGGGAAAGCTCTGAGGAACACTGATTATTATAGAAGCGATAGAATAGCGAAAGAGATGCAACATTGCGGCGGAGAGAGAGAGATTGCAGAGAGTTGGTGAGTGGACGGGAGTTAATGATACGAAAGGCCTTCCTTTCAACTTTGTCTAGGAGAGCGGTGTGAGAGGAACCTCCCCACACATGTGAACAATACTCAATACAAGGATGCACTATTCCCCTGTACAGAGCAAGAAGCTGTGCAGGGGAAAAGAACCCCCTAAGGCGGCTGAGCACACCCAGCCTCTGGGAGGCCGCCTTAGCAAGACTGGTAATATGGTCCTTCCAACTGAGAGCAGATGAATAAGAGACACCAAGAATATTGAGAAAAGATGAACGATTGATTTTTGTATTGTTGAAGAATAAGGCATAGTCCGCTGGGAGCTCCTTAGGGGTAGATAGATGGAGAAATTGGGTTTTGGAAGCATTAAAGTTAACAAGGTTTTCTCTGCCCCAATTGGAGATAGTATTTAGATCAGAATTTAAGAGTTCTATGGCTTCATTACGTTTGTCGTTGAGGGATTGCTGGCTGGGGCGTTCTGAAAAACTAATGGAGTAGTGTAAGGTTGAGTCGTCTGCGTATGAATGGATGGAAATTAAGGTACAGTTGAGATCATTTATAAAAATTAGAAAGAGAATAGGAGATAGGACAGAGCCCTAAGGAACATCGGAGTTTATAGGGTGAGGAAGTGAACAATGGCCGTCCACAACTGCGGCTATGGAACGGCCGGAAAGGAAATTAGAGACAAAGGCACAGATGGAGATATAGATACCGAAGGAGGGTAGTTTAGAAATTAAAGATTTGTGCCAGACTCTATCGAAGGCTTTCGATATGTCTAGTGCAATAGAAAAAGCTTGGGGTATTTGGTGACTTGAGGAACAAGATTGTCAGAGATGGACAATATTTCATGGGCCAGTAAAATATCGTTCTCATCATAGATAATTTTCAGCTTTAAGTATTACCTTGAACGAAAGTTTCTAATTGAATGCATACACCATATGAGGAGTAGCACTTTATTGACAACGTTTCTCATATAGCTTCATCTGGTCAAATGACGATTTTGCCTGATGAAGCTGTTTTTAGAAACGTTGTCAATAAAGTGCTCTTCCTCATATGGTGTTTGTATTAATTTTGTCAAATTTTCTGAGTCTGTTTTTATCAAGTCTCTTGTTGTTATTGAAATAATATTTGGGTGTGATACTCGTGTTCATTGAGTTCCATATCAAAATTGTATTTATCTATTACCAGAGGAATGATCCCCGAAGGGGTGGCCACGAATTAATCGCCCCCAGTTGGTCGCCACACCTCCTCCCATCCAACACCGCTTTCACACATAAATTCTAGCTGTATATTGGAGATTACACTGGCAGTTTGATCCCCTTGCTTGGTACACCCGGTTTCCATAGTCTGTAGCCCACTCTTAAAAATTCGTGAACACCCTATGCTTTTCTTAATGTATTTGTGTTTGTTCTATGTGAGTGAAGGAGACAAAAAGCAGAACTGCCTGTGGCAAGTGTCTCCCCAAAGTTGAAGGAGTGACAGGAAATCAAGGGACATTTGAGCCAAAATGCCTGGACACACAGAGTTTGAAGCAATTTAAGTCATAGGAAGAGGGAAAGACTGATTCTAAGAGAGAGTTCCAGAGCTCAGCTGTTGAATAGAAGAAAGCTTGAGAATAACGTTTCACTCAGAGTACGGGTGCTACATGGTCTACGAAGAGGGGGTGGTATAAGGTGAGAGAGCTCTGTGGAACACTGATTATTATAATAACGGTAGATAAGTGAGAGAGATGCAACATTGTGGCGAAGAGAGAGAGACTGCAGATAATTGGTGAATGGACGTGAGTTCACCTGTTCAGTTCCAGCGATGGCAGGGAGCCGTCAGTAGATCAATCACTTCCCAGTCCCAGCGAAGGCAGGGAAACATCAATATTATACTTTCCTTGTAACTGCCAGTATCACGCTGTGCCTGGTACCAAAACTGTTTGAGTACTGGTCTGCAGTTGGCAACACTTCTCAGCTTATATCCAACCCTCTGCAGGCTGGGAGAGCCAGTATTCCTTCATCTTTTGAGGTGAGAGGTTGTTTTATCTTGCCATTTTGGCCACATTGCTTGGGACGGGGGTTGGGGGGACTTTTATTACTGTACCCAATGGTACAGTAGGGGTTAATGAGATGGAAGGTTTTCTTTTGTACTTTGTCTAGAAGTGCTGTATGAGATGATCCTCCCCACATATTCAATACATCTGTTATCTGTTATAAAAATTGCCACCTGTAAGTGGCACCGATTAGCATGTCGCCCATCGGTAATTTGTGTAGGGTTTTTTCCCCTAGATAGGTTGCCCGCCAAGGCTATAGAGTCCCATCTACCCGAAAACACCCCTTTCAGATACCAGGGGGACAGCTATCACCAGAGACACCCCTATTACAGGGGGACACACCCCTTTCAGATACCAGGGGGACAGCTATCACCAGAGACACCCCTATTACAGGAGGACCACACCCCTTTCAGATACCAGGGGGACAGCTGTATTGAATATGTGGTGAGGATCATCTCACACAGCACTTCTAGAAAAAGTAGAAAAGAAAACCTTCCATCTCATCCATGGACACACTGTGCCCCTGTACAGAGCAAGAAGTTGCGCAGGGGTAAAGAACCCCCACAGGCAGTTGAGCTTTTGGGAAGCTGTTGTAGCAAGAGTGGTAATATGATCTTTCCAAGAGAGATCAAAATAAAAAGAGACTCCGAGAATATTGAGAGAAGATGAAGGGTTAATTTGTATGTTGATGAAGAGTAAGTAATAGTTTTCTGGAAGGGGGCAACATGTAGGCAGATGGAGAAATTGAGTTTTGGAAGCATTGAAAGTAACAAGGTTTTCTCTGCCCCAATTAGAGGTAGTAGAGAGATCAGAAGATAGGTGCTTTATGGCTTCTTATGTTAGTTCTGGAGTTCCTGCAGTGAATGATTTTGTGGAAGGCTAGTTGAATAGTGTAATGTAGAGTCGTCAGCATACGAGTGTATGGGGCTGGAGGTGCAGTTGAGAAAGTCGTTAATGAATAATAGGAAGAGAATTGGAGATAGGACAGAACCCTGAGGAACACCGGAGTTGTTAGGTTGAGGAAGTGAATGGTGGCCGTCCATACCCACACCTATGTTACGACAAGAAAAAAATTAAAGATAAAGGAAGGATAGAGTGGTCAGTATGGAAGTGAAGAAGTCCTTGCATGACAGTGTGGTAATCCCGACACTGACTTACGGAAGCGAAGCATGGACGTTGGTTGAGAGACTCAGACCAAGAGTGAGAGCAGTGGAAATGAATTACTTAAGGAGTGCGTGCGGAGTTACATGGAGGGATAGACAGACTAATGAGGAAGTAAGAAGGAGGTGTGGTGTGGAGGTAGATGTGCTGGAAAGTGTGAAAAGGAACAACTTGAGATGGTTCGGCCATATGGAACGTATGGAAAGCGAGAGAATGACTAAGAGGGTGTATGAGAGCGAGGTGGAGGGACAGAGGGGGAGAGGTAGACCGAATATGAGGTGGAAGGATGGAGTGAGGAAGTACATGAACGAAGGTGGTGCTGGTTGGGGGGAGGGGCGTCGACTGACTGGGGACAGAGGTGCATGGGGGCGGTTCGTTCGTGGCCACCCCTTCGGGGATCACGGCGTCAGGCAATAGATAGATAGATAGAAGGATAGAGACCGAAGGTATGTAGTTTGGAAATGAAGGATTTGTGCCAGACTCTATCGAAGACCTTCGATATGTCTACCGCAACAGAATAATCCTCACCGAAGTCCCGAATGGAGGATGACTAGGAGTTAGTAAGATAAGAAAGAAGATCACCAGTAGAGTGGCCCTTAAGGAAGCCTTACTGTCGGTCTGAGAGTAGGCTATGGGAAGAGATATACTTAAGAAATTTGGAAGCAAGAATAGTTTCAAAAATTTTAGAGATGCAAGAAATGAGAGCAATTGGACGATAGTTGGAAGGTTGATAGTGGTCACCTTTCTTTGGGACAGTTTGAATGAGAGCGAACTTCCAGGAAGAAGGGAAGACGTTAGAGGATAAACAGAGACGGAAGAGTTTGCCTAGGCTGGGAGTCAGCGCAGAAGCACAGTTTTTGAGTACAGCAGGAGGAACACTGTCAGGTCTGTACGCCTTCTTAGTATTAAGCCCAGAGAGGGTGGAAAGTACATCCTTGGAAGAAATTATGGTATGAGGCATAAGTAGGAGAGAGGGGGGTGGAGAGGGAGGAATAACATTCAAAGTGGAGTGTTTAATGAAAGTGTTAGCGAAGAGTTCAGCTTTTCAGATGATATTCAACATATATATATATATATATATATATATATATATATGTAACACAATATATTTATATATTTGGTTACTCCTTCATCCTTTTACCAGCAACTATTGTATATATCCACTATATATTATATACTCCTGGTATTCATTTTAATACTCTATAACTACACTTAAACACCCATTAAAACACATTTGCATTACCTCACGCATAAACAACCTTACACACCAGCCTATACAAGCACTCCTAATTGTACACTTTGCAATCCAGTCTCTAAACATGTCAATCATAACATCCTGTGTACACATGCACCTGCAAGACAGTTTAGTTCGCATTCTTAAGACAGTGGATTCGGGTCGCAAGAGTGCTTACTCTTGCTTACGCGGAAGTATGCTGAACAACAATGATGCAAACCCCTGCTTTCTACACCAAATTATTGTTTAGATTATCAAAAGTAGACACGTGATAACTGCTTATATAATGAGGTAATTCTCCCCAATATGGCAGAACACTAAGAACACCCATCCCAGACACACACCCATTCAACTCTCTCCTCAACCTTTGGATAGCAGTTAAACCCTTGACAGTTATTCTAAGTTAACCCCTTGACAGTCATTCTAAGTTATCCTCTGTACTCCATGCCGTTACACATAGGCTAGTATTTTTCCAGGAGAAAGGTCACGCTATTAAGTTCCTAGAGTACCCTAATTCACAATATAATCATATTTATTTTACCACGGAAGAAGAAAATTATTCCAAACTCCCCTTTTTAGACCTTTTAATTAACAAGAAGAATGGCGGTTTATCTCTCGGTTTTTAGGAAACCAACTTTCTCGGTTTAGGCACTATTTGTTTTAGTTTCTGTCATTAAACTAAATAGCATCAAGACTCTCCTCCATCGAACATTTAGCCTCTCATTTAATTATTGTATGTTCCATAATGAAGTTAACTTTTTGAGGAAATATTTTAGTAATAATGGATATACTGGATCCTTATTTAATAAACTACTAGGCAGATTCCTAAACAATAAATTCCAACCTAAAATGTCTATTCCCACAGCCAGTAAAGAGGTAATTTATCTTTGCATTCCTTATCTAGGGGACTGGACTAAGATAATAATAATGTCTCTTGAGATTAACTTACCTGTTTTTACCCAGACAAGATCTTTAAACTCATACTTTTAAGATCTTTAAACTTATACTTTTAAATAAGTTCACAATTGGTTAATTTCGTCATTTTAAAGACCGCCTGCCAGACAACCTACACTCGTCAATTGTTTATAGTTTTAATTGTCCCAGTTGCCAAGCGGGATATGTGGGCAGCACTGTTCGCTCACTTAAGACTCGAGTTGATGAGCATTTAGGTCAGTCTTACAGGACGGGTCAACCACTCACAAACCCTCCTCACTCTATGTGAGGGACCATTGCACTAAGGTATGTTAAATTCCGCTAAACAAGGACAACTTTAAAATCATTGATAGTTGCTCTTCTGTAAACTTGAACATTTTAGAATCCCTTCACATTAAGAAAATTCCTAATCCCCCCATATGTTTTCAAATATAAATGTTTAGTATCTATACCTTTATTTGTTTAGTCTTAGGTTTTAGCGTTACTCATAATTATTTAAATCTACGGACTTTATATCCCTCAATAAATTAATGTTTTCGTTTGTATTTACTTTTAGGTCACTGATGATGGCAAGCACAATATGTCAAAACGTTTGAAAATGATGGTAATAAAGATGTTGGTTGTTACGTCCCTCGTCATTCTTTTCCTCCTGAAGTTGAGATTCCCCAGGAACGTTCCCATTTCCGATATATACATGTATATATATATATATATATATATATATATATATATATATATATATATACCACACTGGAGGTGTGGTGGAGTGGTCTTGCCACTGGCCTGGTAATCCAAAGGTCCCGGGTTCAAATCCCGATGTATCAATGGGAAGATATTATTGGGGTGCAATGCCTGGTGAGTTATCTGCTCAACAGGTGGCGTTGTGTGTGTGTAAGTGTGACAGTCCGAGTGCAGGGGATGAGACAGTGAAGCACGGGAACGAGGTGGCTTCAGAGATGGGGTCGTTTCGGGCCATGAGTGAGCACCGTGCCTCATGTGAAGGCAAGATGGCAGGTGCTCGTTGTACTCTACGTGCTTCACATGTCTCACTCCCTAGACTGGAACAAGACCTCACGGGCTTCACTGTTCATTGTAAAGCGGTGAATGTTAAGGCTCTCAGCCTATGCCCGAGAGGAAGTAAGTTGGAATATAGAAAAAAAAAAAAAAAAAAAAAAAAATATATATATATATATATATATATATATATATATACCTTCAAGTATTTCGTTCATAACGAGTGTTGAACACATTTATATATACAATATATATATATATATATATATATATATATATATATATATATATATATATATATATATATATATCATTTATTTCGTTCAGCCATTTAGTTCATATTTGTCTATTTATCCTTGTCTAACTCAACCAAAACTAACTTGGTGAGTTTTCTTTTTGTTATGGGCCCTAGTCTCCCTCATGTTTAGCCTCATTATTTTTGAGAATTTAAGAAGTTCGCCTCATTAGTTGGTCGATTTTAAGATTTTTCGACCCATTGTTTTGCCCAATATTAAGACCATATAGGAGTGCTGACCAGCGACATCGAGCTTGCAATGTAGGAGGAACCGGCCTTAGGCCCTGTAGATATTCTCTAAGCTGTATTTAATCGTTGATTACAGCCTGGATAAATTGGGAATAATGCTAAGCCTACTGGAGCGAAATACAGGGGGACCATTTCCTGAAGAAATTATCTGTGGTTTGTTGTGGGATTTACGTGTTAAACTTTGGACGGAATTGTCATGTTAATCTAAAGCAAATTTATATTCTGAAAAAATAATAACTGGGTGAAATTTGTGTCTCACTTTCTGGTTATCTTAAAACTAACTATTCAGTTTAGGAAATAAATAATTAATGTCCTTGGAGCTAAATACTTCTGGACAACATTTATTTGCTAGCGAACTAACTTTTAACTTGTTAGCCATGAGATTGGAGAAATAGACCTGTGAACGAATTATCCTGGGAGCCGCCAATTCGTTTATGTTTTATTTAGTGGGAATAATGTGCAATTTACACAGTGGGAACATTATAGGAAGAGATTACCGGTACTGTGTTGTTAGTTGTGGAATGTTGGTGATAGTTGGTATTTACTTCTCCTTCATGTTTAGCCCAATTAGTTTTGACATTGTAATTGCTTTGACCCCATGCCTGTCAATGTGATGATTTTTCGTACCTTTTAGATGTCGATTTATTCCTGGCGAGCAATACCGAGCTTGTAATTCTGGAGAAACTGGTTTTCAGGTGCGACATTTTTCTACCGAAAGTACAAATAATCTGGGAGCCAACCAATTCGTTCACTTTACATGTACCCGGTACGTAATATTGTGAAACCTACTTGAGCGAAATACAGGGAACATTTTATGAACTTATTACCTGTGTTTGTTTGGTAGACTGTGGTGTGTGACTTAGCACCGAATTATCTAGTTCAGCCTTTTAAGATCCG
The DNA here is from genome assembly GCA_032716605.1 of Paralithodes platypus. Lineage (NCBI taxonomy): Eukaryota > Metazoa > Arthropoda > Malacostraca > Decapoda > Lithodidae > Paralithodes > Paralithodes platypus. The sequence continues at coordinate 41,590,506 of CM064529.1, forward strand.
ATCACGCATTCCTTTTCTATTTTCAGGTTTATTACTAGACGATTGTATTAAGATTAAAAAGTGTTATGGAAGTTAGAGGGTTAATTGAGATAGTCTTTACCCGTTGAATTCCCACAGATCCTTTTTAAACTGTAAAATCGTCTAATGATAGGCAGAATACCCTGTCAACATGCGTCATAATCTTTTAAAGGGTTAATCTGAAGCAGATGTATGTATCAGTATATTTTATTAATTAATAAGTAAACATTTAAACAATAATAGATAATTGAAATGTGTATTTTTTATTTTGAAATAATATGCATTGATGTTCTTCTTATTAAATTGAAATATTAATGGAACTATAATAGTTGATTATCCGTGTATACAGTTTCGAGAGGTACACTTGGATGCCATAGTTCCTTGCCCACCCATAAGCATTCGTGGACCACCAATGCTTTTCTTTCTGCAGCTATAACTTTCTGGATTGTTTTTTTTTAGATAGAACTTGCTTTTCATTAAATATTATATATATATAGTTTGTAGATGAACTGAAGACATCTGCGAAACGTTGTCAATATGGTGCTCCTCCTCATATGGTGTTTATATTCAGTCTGTCAACGTTGTCAATATGGTGCTCCTCCTCATATGGTGTTTATATTCAGTCTGTCAACGTTGTCAATATGGTGCTCCTCCTCATATGGTGTTTATATTCAGTCTGTCAACGTTGTCAATATGGTGCTCCTCCTCATATGGTGTTTATTCAGTCTGTCAACGTTGTCAATATGGTGCTCCTCCTCATATGGTGTTTATATTCAGTCTGTCAACGTTGTCAATATGGTGCTCCTCCTCATATGGTGTTTATATTCAGTCTGTCAACGTTGTCAATATGGTGCTCCTCCTCATATGGTGTTTATATTCAGTCTGTCAACGTTGTCAATATGGTGCTCCTCCTCATATGGTGTTTTATATTCAGTCTGTCAACGTTGTCAATATGGTGCTCCTCCTCATATGGTGTTTATATTCAGTCTGTCAACGTTGTCAATATGGTGCTCCTCCTCATATGGTGTTTATATTCAGTCTGTCAACGTTGTCAATATGGTGCTCCTCCTCATATGGTGTTTATATTCAGTCTGTCAACGTTTCAAAGTCATTTCAAAATGAATGGGAAACTTTACCCTTTGGTAATTGGTGGAGGGTGCGAACAATAGTTTACAGTCCATTTACCACACACTAAAACACGAGAGTAACTATTGATTAATATCACAAACGGAGTTATAGAAATACAAATATAACAAACGCGTGTACTTTTAAATATTTGTACGACCAAAGGCCGGTTTCTCCTAAATTACAGGGTCGTATTGCTCTCTAGGAGAAAACCAACACCTAAATGGCACAAAAAGTCCTAAAATTTACAGAGAAATGTGGCGAAAATACTAAAAATCGCCAAGCTAATGTGGCGGACGTTTTAAAATCTAGAAATTAATACCGGTAATCATGAGTAATAAATTCAGGTTATTAATTGACTATTATGTATACAGCTAGGGCAAAACCTTAATATGTATACTGCTAAGGCAAAACCTTAATATGTATACAGCTAGGGCAAAACCTTAATATGTATACAGCTAGGGCAAAACCTTAATATGTATACAGCTAGGGCAAAACCTTAATATGTATACAGCTAAGGCAAAACCTTAATATGTATACAGCTAGGGCAAAACCTTAATATGTATACAGCTAGGGCAAAACCTTAATATGTATACAGCTAGGGCAAAACCTTAATATGTATACAGCTAGGGCAAAACCTTAATATGTATACAGCTAGGGCAAAACCTTAATATGTATACAGCTAGGGCAAAACCTTAATATGTATACAGCTAGGGCAAAACCTTAATATGTATACAGCTAGGGCAAAACCTTAATATGTATACAGCTAGGGCAAAACCTTAATATGTATACAGCTAGGGCAAAACCTTAATATGTATACAGCTAGGGCAAAACCTTAATATGTATACAGCTAGGGCAAAACCTTAATATGTATACAGCTAGGGCAAAACCTTAATATGTATACAGCTAGGGCAAAACCTTAATATGTATACAGCTAGGGCAAAACCTTAATATGTATACAGCTAGGGCAAACCTTAATATGTATACAGCTAGGGCAAAACCTTAATATGTATACAGCTAGGGCAAAACCTTAATATGTATACAGCTAGGGCAAAACCTTAATATGTATACAGCTAGGGCAAAACCTTAATATGTATACAGCTAGGGCAAAACATTAATATGCAAGATGGTTTAACACCTAATTAATTTAATCTGTTTTACTCCCATATAATAGGCCCTTCATATGTTGCCTACTTACGTATACTGAGTCTTATAATAATCAAACTTCAGTTTATAGTGTATTCAAGCTAACCTGGCAGACTTTGGTAACGCTGCCACATTTGTATAGCTATTGTTAAAGAAGCGTCAGACGTACAGTTCAGAAGGCAGTGTTACCAATCTCTTCCAGGTTACCTTGAGTTCACTTCAGTCTCCGAGACTAAGGTATAGACCAGTGATATTAATAGACAACACAATCGCTATAGTACAAGCGCTTCTGTAAATTCGCTTAAAGAGGGATGGGCCGGTTTTCTGGCCCCCTTCTCCCTCATGTTTAGCCACATTGTTTTTTTTTAGATTTTATGACTTGCGGCCCATTAGTTTATTATTTTAAGACATTTCGACCCATTTTGTTATCAATATTAAAACCTTTTATACCATTTAAGTGTAATTTGTTGTTATAGCGAGCGATAGCGAGCCTGAATTTTCAAGAGGAACCGACTTTCGGCCGCGACATCTTTCTACCGAAAAATGTACATATTTACCTTGAAGGGGTTCTAGGGGGTGTTTATCTATGCTTGATAGAGGTATATCGAGGAAATTCAGAAATAAAGGAATACAATAATTAATAGACTAAAAGAAGGCCAACCACCCCTTAACCCTTTCAGTACCTGTGACGTCCTTTTTATTTGATTTCAGCCACATATAGACGATTTTATGAAGCTAAGGAAGGATATAGGGTAGCTTTATACAAGGGTTAAATTAGATAGTCTGTAGCCTTTTAATTGATAGACGTCCTTCCTAATCTGAATACAATCGTCAAATAAAACACAGAATATATTAGAATGTCGTTTCCGGTACTGGGATATAATGGATTACAGTTTGTTGGTGAAGCTCTCCACTTTGGTAACTAGTTTGGGAATAATAATGTGCTGATCATTTAGTATATACTCTATAGGAATACTTGACAAACGTTTTCATGATAACTATTCTGCAATATCGCGAAGGGAGTAACCAATAATATTGTGCGCAGGAACTTGAACTGTATGTTTATGACTGTAATATATATATATATATATATATATATGGTTAAAAACACATGTGCAGATATGGTCCCAGGTTTATTCAACGTTTCACCTTCTACGGCTTCTTCAGGAATACAACATAATATGGAAGTACAGTCAACTTATATATAGTCCAAGCTCTGAGAAAACAACTAAACAAAATGAAATAATTGGTTTAGCAATATGAAATGAAATGAAATAAAATACCGCATGAACAATATGGGAAAGAGACACCTAGCCTGGTTTTGCGTTCGTTAACATTATAGCTAAGGGTTTGGATAAAGAAAAGTTCATGGTGTCGTTTAAAACAATATGAGCCGATTCAAAACATCTCCGTTTACGTGTGTCAGTTTCGCATTATACTAGCTTAGCTTCGTCGTAGTTTATACCGTGCCCCGTGTCTAGCCTATGTATTACCATCGCATTCCTCAATCGTCATAGTTTACACCGTGCCCCGTGTCTAACCTATGTATTACCATCGCATTCCTCAATCGTCATAGTTTATACCGTGCCCCGTGTCTAACCTATGTATTACCATCGCATTCCTCAATCGTCATAGTTTATACCGTGCCCCGTGTCTAACCTATGTATTACCATCGCATTCCTCAATCGTCATAGTTTATACCGTGCCCCGTGTCTAACCTATGTATTACCATCGCATTCCTCAATCGTCATAGTTTATACCGTGCCCCGGTCTAACCTATGTATTACCATCGCATTCCTCAATCGTCATAGTTTATACCGTGCCCCGTGTCTAACCTATGTATTACCATCGCATTCCTCAATCGTCATAGTTTATACCGTGCCCCGTGTCTAACCTATGTATTACCATCGCATTCCTCAATCGTCATAGTTTATACCGTGCCCCGTGTCTAACCTATGTATTACCATCGCATTCCTCAATCGTCATAGTTTATACCGTGCCCCGTGTCTAACCTATGTATTACCATCGCATTCCTCAATCGTCATAGTTTATACCGTGCCCCGTGTCTAACCTATGTATTACCATCGCATTCCTCAATCGTCATAGTTTATACCGTGCCCCGTGTCTAACCTATGTATACCATCGCATTCCTCAATCGTCATAGTTTATACCGTGCCCCGTGTCTAACCTATGTATTACCATCGCATTCCTCAATCGTCATAGTTTATACCGTGCCCCGTGTCTAACCTATGTATTACCATCGCATTCCTCAATCGTCATAGTTTATACCGTGCCCCGTGTCTAACCTATGTATTACCATCGCATTCCTCAATCGTCATAGTTTATACCGTGCCCCGTGTCTAACCTATGTATTACCATCGCATTCCTCAATCGTCATAGTTTATACCGTGCCCCGTGTCTAACCTATGTATTACCATCGCATTCCTCAATCGTCATAGTTTATACCGTGCCCCGTGTCTAACCTATGTATTACCATCGCATTCCTCAATCGTCATAGTTTATACCGTGCCCCGTGTCTAACCTATGTATTACCATCGCATTCCTCAATCCTCATAGTTTTACCGTGCCCCGTGTCTAACCTATGTATTACCATCGCATTCCTCAATCGTCATAGTTTATACCGTGCCCCGTGTCTAACCTATGTATTACCATCGCATTCCTCAATCGTCATGGTTTATACCGTGCCCCGTGTCTAACCTATGTATTACCATCGCATTCCTCAATCGTCATAGTTTATACCGTGCCCCGTGTCTAACCTATGTATTACCATCGCATTCCTCAATCGTCATAGTTTATACCGTGCCCCGTGTCTAACCTATGTATTACCATCGCATTCCTCAATCGTCATAGTTTATACCGTGCCCCGTGTCTAACCTATGTATTACCATCGCATTCCTCAATCGTCATAGTTTATACCGTGCCCCGTGTCTAACCTATGTATTACCATCGCATTCCTCAATCGTCATAGTTTATACGTGCCCCGTGTCTAACCTATGTATTACCATCGCATTCCTCAATCGTCATAGTTTATACCGTGCCCCGTGTCTAACCTATGTATTACCATCGCATTGCTCAATCTAAATTTCTCCATATCCGTTTTGTGTTCTTTTATCCTCTTCTTTAGACCTCGATATGTTTCGCCAATACATAATTTATTACAGGAGACACATGGAACTCCATAAACACCCTCTTCACTGTTTTCATTCTTCCGTTTACTAACCCTTTTCACGACATTTCCGATTATGACCCCGCCAGTTCGAACTATTTCGACTCGTGCTCTCTTCATGATATTAGATACGTTGTCAGCTACATCTGATCTGGGTAAAATTAAAATTTTGTTGGGTTTTTCTTTTGGTTCGGTTCTTAGGTGAATGGAGAGAGCTTTCTTCTTTGCTTTTAGTATGATAAATGGGGGATATTTTAAGTGGGTGAAAGTATTGAAAATTAAGTTTTGCTCGATTTGCAAATACTCCTCCGAGCAAATACGTAAGGCCCGTAGATAAAAGCCTATCACAAATCCCTGCTTACTCCTGTTGTCAGTGGAAGAATAAAAATGTACAAAGTCATTTTTGTTGGTCGCTTTTCTAAATACTGTAAACTTTAAATCGTTTCCGTCTTTAATTAAAAGGGCATCAAGGAAAGGTAAACTGTCATTTTCATATTCTACAGTAAACTGAACACTGGGTTCTATGCTATTTATTCTACTTCTAAGGTTTTCTAAGTCTAACCTACGTGGAGCTATCACTAGGACATCATCTACGTATCTAAGCCAAGTCACGCCTCTAGGAACTATCTCACTGAAACTGTTTGCTTCTAAATGCTCTAAAAACAAATTAGACAAAACACCACTAACAGGACTGCCCAGCGCCATACCAGATTTGTGCCTGTTAATTCCATAATATATTGTATTCCTGAAGAAGCCGTAGAAGGCGAAACGTTGAATAAACCTGGGACCATATCTGCACATGTGTTTTTAACCATAAATGTTGCAGCTTACGCTGTTTCTTTCTTATTATATATATATATATATATATATATATATATATATATATATATATATATATATATATATATATATATAATGTTTGTCGGTAATGTATTAACAAGTTTCTGTCAAAGTAGACATAGCAAGCCAATACACAATCAATTTACTAGGCAAAATACCGGTAACTATTATAGCCTACACCAAAACGAAACAAGGCCATACAATATCTGAACCCAAAATACAGTAGTGTCATAAGAGGCAGTGCCCATGTGTGTGATAATTAATTATATAGCTAATGACTGGTTATAGTAACATATGACAGGATGGAGGTGTGTACAGTCATGGCCAAAACTCGTTTACTAACACCTTAACATTATACGCTATTAAGGAAGATTAGTCTATATTTATTCATACCGGTATACATATTTATTTATTGTCCTTAGTTACCTTCTAAAACCTCCATCAAGCTTATAAAAATCCCCCTATACCCCCCTTCGTGATAACACTTTTACATTTTTTGGTAGGAAAATGTCCCGGCCAAAGCCCGGTTCCTTTTAATACAAGGATAACAGGTATATCACTATCAACATTCCCAATTATTATATATGCCTACCTCTTCATACCATTATTATATATGCCTACCTCTTCATACCATTATTATATATGCCTACCTCTTCATACCATTATTATATATGCCTACCTCTTCATACCATTATTATATATGCCTACCTCTTCATACCATTATTATATATGCCTACCTCTTCATACCATTATTATATATGCCTACCTCTTCATACCATTATTATATATGCCTACCTCTTCATACCATTATTATATATGCCTACCTCTTCATACCATTATTATATATGCCTACCTCGTCATACCATTATTATATATGCCTACCTCTTCATACCATTATTATATATGCCTACCTCTTCATACCATTATTATATGCCTGCCTCTTCATACCATTATTATATATGCCTACCTCTTCATACCATTATTATATATGCCTACCTCTTCATACCATTATTATATATGCCTACCTCTTCATACCATTATTATATATGCCTACCTCTTCATACCATATTATATATGCCTACCTCTTCATACCATATTATATATGCCTACCTCTTCATACCATTATTATATATCCTGCCTCTTCATACCATTATTATATATGCCTACCTCTTCATACCATTATATATGCCTACCTCTTCATACCATTATTATATATGCCTACCTCTTCATACCATTATTATATATGCCTACCTCTTCATACCATTATTATATATGCCTACCTCTTCATACCATTATTATATATGCCTACCTCTTCATACCATTATTATATATGCCTACCTCTTCATACCATTATTATATATGCCTACCTCTTCATACCATTATTATTTATGCCTACCTCTTCATACCATTATTATATATGCCTACCTCTTCATACCATTATTATATATGCCTACCTCTTCATACCATTTAAATAACCCTGATATTTTGTCAGTTTTGTAATACCTTCATTATCTTGAATATTTTTATCATGCATCAAAATAGAACATTTAAGTTGAAATACTGATTTTAATACACATGATTGAAACATTTGCTTGGAATGTCTTATATACAAACATTTTTATACTGATAGTGGTTTACCTTTCAATTCTTATTAGTTGGGTTCAATGCCCCCAATATGCCTCTAAGCGGACACTTGAAACAATCTTTTTAATACCCATAATATTGGAGAGTGTGGAATAGTTATAGGCGAAATATTTGTCAAAGCTGTGTGAATAAGCTGCCAAATATTCGGACATTAACCTTAAGAAGATCCGATTACGCAATTATTTTATGTTTCTGGCTCTCAGTAGACGATTTGTTTTGATATTTGGAAGGGCATATGGAAATCAAAGGGTTAATTGTATATTCTAAGGCTTAAAAGAGTATATAATTATAAATTATGCAGTAGGTAATCTGCCATGTTTGTTGATATCAGTTTGTTTTCTGGCTTCATATACTGTATACTTGGCTTTCTATCTCTGCCTGATTTGATTGTTGTTTATTGGTTTGTTTACCTGCTTCCCATCAATGTATTTCAATTCATACACAAGTCGCAGGATCCATATTCCAGCATACCATACATTTTCCAAGTAGAATTTCCCTTCTCCTTACTATAAATAGGAAAAGGTTAAGTTTCCTCTATCACTCCGTGGTTGAGTTGGCAAATGCATGGTCAATCGTCCTGACTGTCGGTGGTTCGAGCCAGGCTGGGAGTATACAACACATATTGTAGCTCACGTGTATTGGTGAGATATGTTTAATATATATATATATTATATATATATATATATATACAGTATATATATATATATATATATATTAATGGTGAACTGAGTGAGGAGTTTACAGCTTGTGTCGGAGTTCACCAGGGCTCTGTGTTAAGCCCTTTCCTTTTTATTATGGTTCTGGAGGCACTATCTGGTGATTTCAGAGTTGGGCTTCCCTGGGAACTGCTATACTCAGATGACCTTGTACATATTGTAGATAGTGCGCGGGATGCCGAGGCCAAGTTCAGTAGATGGAAAGAGGGCATGGCAAGTAAAGGGTTTAGAGTTAATATATATAAAACAAAGGTTTTCTACAGTGGATTAGGGCTAGAAAAGGTAAAAAAAAGGGGGGCATACCCATGTGCAGCATGCAGAAAAGGGGTTGGCACGAACTCAATACAGTGTAGCGTCTGCCGCAGCTGGGTACTTCACTGGAAGAAGCGATGCACTAGAATAAAGAAACCTAAACCAAGGAAGAAGTCCGAAATTGAGAAATTTGTATGCATAGTATGCAAAGGTGAGCTTGTATTCAATGACCGGCTCGAGAGTGTTATATTTGGCAATGAGGCATTGGAGATAGTGGACAAGTGTTGCTACTTGGGAGATACCATATCTGCCGGTGGTGGGGCCGAGGCTGCCACTATCGCCAGATTAAGATGCGGCTGGGGAAAGTTTAGAGAACTTTTGCCACTACTCACCATAAGAAGACTCCCTCTCCTCTTGAAGGAAAAGGTGTATGCTTCATGCGATAGGAGCACAATGATATATGCTTCAGAAACATTGCCTGTCAAAGCGGATGATACCAACAGAAAGGAACGCAATGAGATGAGAATGGTGAGATGGATGTGTGGTGCCAAACTGCAAGATAGGACATCAAGTGTAGGGCTAAGGAGAAAGTTAGGTATCAAGAGTGTCAGTGATGAGATGCATACTAGCAGGCTTGGATGGCTAAATTTGTAATTTTTTCGGTAGATAAATGTTGGTAGGAAAATGTTCAGGCCAGATGCCAGATTCTCCTACAATAAAGGTTAGCTTTCACTCGCCAGGGACAAATTTGACTGGATTTGATCAAACATCTCATAATCGTAAAGAATAAATGGAAACACGTCTTAACCACCCTGGACCCCAGCGATATAATATAAAAGTACACTCCAGGACCAGCCACTTTTCAATTTATTTTGTTCCTTAAAACACATGGGATGGGTTAGTAATGAAGGAAAAACAACATAAACCGCTCACCTAGGTCATGTGGGGGTCCTGGGGGCGGGGAGAAGTCATAATTACCATTGGGTGATGGATAGGCAGTATACTGGTCTATCACTCCTGCGCGCGCCCACACGCACGTATTTGGACTTGGGGGCTTGCCAACCATTGGTATTGTTCTGTGGGATCCTAAAGTAGTTGCCATACAAATCTGAAACCTCTAGAAGCCATAGGACAAGAGCAATTAAGGCGGACGCAACCGTTGCGTCCCTGGTACTGTGCGTTACATACATAAGCGACACATAACGTATGACCCTAGGGTCGGAGGGATTAAAATGGTCAGATTAATGGAGTGTAATCCATAAAGACACCACTGGGCGTCATTGTATGGGATGGCGCACGTCCAAACCTGTTAGACATTAATTATTTTAGGTGGTCTTTCCTACGATTATATCAGCGGAAGAAGGAGGGACGTCCCGTTGAAAGTTGCTTCATATTTATGTATTTGTTGAACTTGTATAATATTATATGGTTAAGGCTAAATACAAATATTATTATTTTTATTGTAGTACTTATTTTCTTATTTCGAATATACTACTAGAGTGGGGGATAAATCGACAGTCATTTAGAAGTTTGTATACTTTATTTAATAAACTTGCTACTACTCTAGTAACTGTTTCTCTGTTCGGGCCGAGATGAGTTCAAGACACGGATTGAATATTTCGTCGACCCACCATAGGTTGTGCTTTGGAACCCTACAGCTCCCGTTACTCCCTATTTGGATTCCCGATATTCAGGTATTGACTCAAGTCGACTTCGTCCAAAGGCACGTTACTAGTTTCTAAAATAATATGGTTTTGATCGAGCCCTGCTGTGTCTAGTCCAGAGACCAGGGCATCAATGAATCAGACCTCTATTCACCTATCTAAAACAAGAGTTATATTCATAAACTAAATTTCAGAATGATATACTTCTACCGGGCCTACTATGTCTACTCCAGAGACCAAGGCGTTACTACATATGACCTTTTAATTAATATTTCCTCTTAACCATGTACAATACATTTACTCATATGACAAGGGCGTTGTTGCAATTTTCCCCCAATTGCCTTATCTAAATACTCTTTGATTATATAATATTCTTGTTACCTAATACAATATATTTCCTCTTATGGCCAGGCCGTTGTTACAAATTACCTCGATTGCCCTATCGAAAACACTCTGCTTATACAATATATTGATTCAAATGACCAGAGCGTTGTTACAGGTTACCACGATTGCCCTCTCTAAAACCTCTTGGATCATAAAATATTATCTTTATCCTATACAATATATTTCTCAAATGACCAGGGCGTTTCTACACTTGACCTTGATTGCCTCTATCGAGAGCACTCTCAGATTATATGTTCGCGTAATCCTATTACAAACAAGTTATATTCACATATACCACCTAGTCAATAATGATTCATAACCTATTGTAAGCAGTACCTCAAAACCTCTACATGGACAAGATTCTCCGTTTTAATCCTTTTACATAGATTCTAATGATTACAATATTATCCTGTACTTAACACCAGTAACGCTTAACACCGAACTGACCGACTATTCCTTTAACTATGGTGATATATAATGTTTCCATTATAACCAAAGATTTTGTTGATCATACGGATGAGTGTCCTTCTTACCTATTTCTCAAACTAAAGCTAATCTAATTGCAACTATTATTTATTCCCCTGAGCCTTATAGTTGCGTGTCTATCCTCAAGAATGATTCCCTTTTACTTTACTATTAATATCGATTGGTTGTCCTACCAGATCCTATACTAGTTATAGCTAATCGGCATGGAGCCTTCTCTAACAAGAATAACTATTTTCCTATTAGCACATCATAATTTTATTTATAAACAAAATTCTGGTATCTTTTCTCTTTAGTTTGTCCTATAAGGACACATCAATTATTTATGGAACCACTGGGTTAGTCAAACATTTTATCTCTTTCTTTAAGTCTGTTTCGGTCCCAATATGGGTCCTTTAAAAATATATATTGTATACTGCTAGGTGTGTTGTGGAACAATTTCACCACCTCAGAGCCGGCCAATAACTCTTTTGGAAATCTTCGCTCCCGTCTACTATCTGTCGTCCCTCTTGAACCGCTTGGCTGTAGGTATGCAAGCCAGCGATGTGACGACAGGCGGCCGGGTACTGAAGGTGTATCCGCCTAGTAGGAGAGAGCGATGCTAGGCCCGAGGTGGTCTTTACTGGAACATTTACGGCTGGGAGGCTGGAATAAGTGGTTCCGAGTTCCCTTTGGTGCCCAAGCGAGAGAGAGGAAGTGGGTTGCAAGAAATTCGCCCAGTGGAGCCCGAGAGGTGAATGACCGCTGCAGCCTCCCCCACCCCCTTAATATAGACACGCCTCCCGCTCTCCGGTGCTGTGATTGGATGAGCCGGCCGCTCGGCCACACGTCGCTCTAGCCGCGCGTCTTGAATTCTCTCTCTCTTCGCTTCCACTCTTCTCTCTTCATAATACGTTCCTGGAAGCTGGTTGCGAATGTCTTTTAGTGGCTTACGGGTGTATAGGGCTGGCACTGATGTATTAGACCGATTGCAACCAGAGGAAATGGCCGGTGAAGAGAGCAAGAGCGAGTTTGAAGATGTGGCGGTACACGTAGCCATCAGCTCCGAAAACGGAACCTTCTGATTGGTCGGCCGGGAAGGCGTGGCATGTTTATGTCGAAAGCCCGAAGTATCAAACTTAGCTGATTTAGAGGGAAGGTTAAAGGGGGTGCGTTGATTGGTGGATGGCCTTTTTACTTTAATTATTGTTATTATTATTATTATTATTATTATTATTATTATTATTATTATTATAATATTTTGACATTCGAAGACCGTATTCAATATCACGGTTAGTAACTCTATTATGCCTCTACATTATGGTTATAAGACAGTAATGAATTAGTAATATTAATACCTCCACCTACGCTGGTGAAAGTATAAGCTCTACCGATCTCCTCCTAAATCGAATCACTCCTTAGTGTATATCCTATCTGCTCACCAAACTTAGTGAAAATCGTGTTTTAGCTTTGTTGATGACTTGTTTTACAGACACACGTACAAACAGAACGGCAAACGGAAGCAAAACAATTTACTTCTCCAAATTTGTTGGCGGAGATTAATAAAAGAAAGAGAAAAACAAAAAAAATAAAACGTCCCTTAGATTGGTACGAGTAGAGGCATTACCAGAAACGCCCACACTTTTCCAATTCCCAGCAAAGGTAACCTGAACTAAATATGTAAATGGTAGCATCCGGAGCGGTGAATGTGGTGGTGGTAGTCTTGGATGGTCATTGTTATAATTACACAATGCTGCTCTCATTGTTACTCTAATCCAGAGGGGTTTTATTGGGATCTTCACTTTTCCCCCTTATTTTGGCGATTTTAAGACATTTTGCACATTACTTTGGGTGTAATTTGTTTTTCCTGGCGAGCAATAGTGAGCTTGTTTATTAGAAGTAGACTTATAGTGTAGCAGCTTAGTGGCAGCATTTGTGGGAATTGTGCATTTTGTGATAAAAGTATCAAAATTGGCACACGCAATCAAATAGTCAATATAATCAAAATTAGATATTGGGCCATCATAGGTTTACTCTACATTGGCTTTGGCAGCCCCCTTTCAATTAATTTCCATAAGAGTTCTTAAGCACTGATATTTGCCCCATATATTCAGACATTGTTTAGCTAATGTTGACCGTTTAATTAGTACAGTCTGCTGTAGTTTATCATCATGCCACAAATTGGTAAGTAATGTTGCCATTTGCCACTAATTATTTGAATTACAGGGACCAGTACAAGTCAAACGGTCAACATTAGCTAAACATTGTCTGAATATATGTTGTTACCCATGTCCATACGGGTCATTTGAGACTAGTTTGACAACTCTACCATGGTATACAGTTTGGGGCAAAAATTAATGTTTAAGAACTCTTATGGAAAGTAATTGAAAGGGGGCTGCCACAGCCATCAGGGACTGAATTTGAAATGGTTCAATATCCAAATCTGTTCATAATAGGATAGTCTACTAGTGTGCCAAGTTTGGTGCTTTCGTCACAAAATGCACAATTGTTATGCTAAGATTCCCTACTATTACAAATGTACACATTCAAAATATACCTTGGAGGGGGATCTGAGAGACTGTTTTCTAGCTTGAAAGGGAGTCTGTAGGTGGTGGGAGGGGTTCTTTAGCTTGAAGGGGTTTCTGGGGAAGCTAGTTTTTTTTTTTTTTTTTTTTACTTTCAGGGGTTGCGTGGATCAATGTATTTAAAAGTAGAAGGGGAACTAGGTGGCAAGACTACTAACGGAACTAAAGGTATAGTATACTGCGGTGAATGTGGCGGTAGTTGGGGCTCAGGTATTCACTTTCATAATATTACACATTCTGCTCTCATTGTTACGATAATCTGGAGATGATTTAGTTTGAATAGCCCGTTTGGTCCCGTTATTTTGGCGATTTTAAGACCTATAACACATTACTTCGAGTATATGACATTTCGACCCATTCAGGTATAATTTTTTTCGGGCAAGCGATAGCGAGCCTTTAACTTAATAGGAACTATAAAATGCAAACAATTAGCTTTCCGTGGGTTGGGGGGATTGGGGTTCCTATTTAAATAGGCAACTGGGAAGGCATTCATTCAGCTTAAGGAAAACCAAGCAATCGTCATCCCTAGCTGGGAATGTGGCGCGTTGTGGTGACTTGGGTCTCTGGTGATCATTTACATAATTCTGTACCTCAACAATATTGAGGGCATACCCAGCCTGCCCTCCAAAACACTTTTTCGTCCTATCAATACATTACGCTACAAACACCTTACATACTACACTACCTTTTTACAAAAAAATATGACTAAATCACGACCAGCCTCGGAGTCCCCAAGGGAGGAGGGAGGGGGGGTGGTAGAAATTTGCTCATCGGACTGATCCGTGGCAATAACTCCCCAAAATGCTCTGGGCCACTACCTTTCACTCTTACTATACATTTCTGCAACATTCGTGGCCTTTCCTCTAACTTCCTCTCTGTGGAACACCACCTCTCCTCTGCCAACCCTGATCTTCTCTTTCTCACCGAAACACAGGTATCTGTGACTACTGACAGCAAACCCTTCTCTGTATCCTCCTACTATCTGTATCCTCAGTTTAATGCCAAAGGTGGATGTTGTGTATATGTGCGCAACAATCCCGCTGTCTCTCGTGTTCCCAACTTTGACTCTTCTGAATTCTCAACTCTCTGGCTAAAACTTTCTTGTCACTCTCAAACTAAATATTTTTGCGATGTTTATCTCTCCCCTAATTCTACTGACTATCCAAAATTCTTTGACTATCTAACTTCTAAAGTGGAAGACATTCTATCCATCCCTCTTTTCGCAGAAATCTCCATCCTAGGAGATTTTAACGTTCACCACCGCCAATGGCTTTCCTCTCTTTCCACTGACCAACCTGGTGAACAAGCCTATATATTTTCTATCCAAAATGACCTAGAGCAGTTAGTCCAGCAACCCACCCGTATCCGGGATCGCTTCGGAGATCGGCCCAACACTCTTGACTTATTTCTAACTTCTAACCCTTCTGCTTATACTGTAAATCTGTTCTCATCTTTGGCCTCTTCCAACCATAAACTCATCTCTGTCACCTGTCCTATCTCTCCAGTACGGCCACCCGATCCGCCCCGCCGGCGATGATTGTGGCACTTTGGCGCTGCCGACTGGGAGGCTCTTCGGCTGTACTTCTTTGATGTCCAATGGAATGACTTTTGCTTGCATGGCCGGGGACCCTCAGAGAGTGCTGAACGCATAACCGAGGTAATCCTCCTGGGCATGGAAGCATACATCCCATTTTCTTTCTCTCAGTCTAAAGCTAACAAATCTTAGTTTACTCACGCTTGTTCTACTGCTGTCAGCAACAAGGAGGAAGTATTCAAATGGTACCGTCGCCTTTAAACTCAAGAATAGCATACTTCCTATGTTTTTGCCCGGAATCAAGCCAAATTTGTTCTTCGACTCCCCAAACATTCTTTCATTAATAATAAAAGCACTGAACTATCCAACTCTAGGTCTTCCCAAGCCTTCTGGCAACTAGCCAAAAACCTCTCCAACAATTTTTCTTCCGCGTCTATCCCTCCTCTTTTCCGCTCTGACGGCACTACCGTCACTTCTTCCTCTGACAAAACTGAACTCTTTGATAAAACTTTCGCTAAAAACTCCACTTTGGATGATTCCGGTGCTATTCCTCTCTTTCCAACTTATGCCTAACCTCTTAATCTCTTTCAAAGATGTACTTTCCATCTTCTCTGTTCTTATTGTTAAGAAGGCGTACGGACCCGACGGTGTTCCTCCTGTTGTACACAAAAACTGTGCTTCCATGCTGACTCCCTAGCTCCATCTCTGTCCATCCTCTAATGTCTTCCCTTCTTGCTGGAAGTTCGCTCTCATTCAACCTGTCCCAAAGAAGGGTGACCGTTCTCAACCCTCCAAATATCGTCCAATTGCTCTCATTTCTTGCATCTCTAAAGTTTCTGAAACAATTCTTACGTCAACATTTCTTATTACTCTCAGACTGCCAGTATGGCTTCCAATACCAGCGACGGCAGAGAGCCGTCAGTAGATAAATCACTCCCCAGTCCCAGCGACGGCTGCGGCTGCTAGCCGTCAGTAATATACGATCCTTGCACCTGCCATTATCAGGCTGTACCTGGTGCAGTTATCTCGATTAATTCGCGAAGACAAACCCCTAGAGCTTGGAATTTAAAGTCTGGTAACACTGGATATTTGTGGTCTGCCAAACGTACGATTCATTATCTCCCCCCACCCCCCTCCAACCCCCAACTCACCCACCAACCCCACCACAAACGCAAGTGCTCCACAACACCTATCTTCCCGTTCCTCCTTTTCCACCACACCTATCCATCCCATCCCATTCATACCCGTCTCCTCTGATATTTGCATAAGGCTTTATATATACTTAACGGGAGGACAGTAGATTACTAGTAGCCTACAGTTTACATAATATATTATTCAGCTGCCTATTGAAGGAGTAGAATATGCCGAAGCATTGCATTATTATTATTATGATAATGCAAAGAAATGTGAAGCGATTTGTCAAAGGAGAATTGTAAATAAAAAAATATGGCAATCAAACTATAACAACGATTTTGGAAAAAGTTTACAACATGATTCTACTTAGGCTACATTTCATCCATTGCCATTATTCACTAGCAAATTGACATCCTTACATAATATAAATGAGATCTAGGATGTATTCGTGTGAGCGCTCTCTCTCTCTCTCTCTCTCAAACTTTTTTGTTTGTGGTTATTTTTGTTTTCGGTTAGTCTAGGCTATCATCCCTGGTGGCCTATTTCTGCGTACGGTACTTCAATTTTTAAATTTTCAATTAGGCTATCACCGCCGGTGGCCTATTTCTGCGTACCGGTATTTCATAATTTTTGTTTTCGGTTAATTTTGTTTTCGGTTAGTCTAGGCTATCATCCCTGGTGGCCTATTTTTGCGTACTTCAATTTTTAAATTTTCAGTTAGGCTATCACCGCTGGTGGCCTATTTCTGCGTACCAGTATTGCATAATTTTTGTTTTCGGTTATTTTTGTTTTCGGTTAGTCTAGGCTATCACCGCTGGTGGCCTATTTCTGCGTACCGGTATTTCATAATTTTTGTTTTCGGTTATTTTTGTTTTCGGTTAGTCTAGGCTATCATCCCTGGTGGCCTATTTCTGCGTACTTCAATTTTTAAATTTTCAGTTAGGCTATCACCGCTGGTGACCTATTTCTGCGTACCGGTATTTCATAATTTTTGTTTTCGGTTAGGATAGGCTATAACCCCTGGTGGCCTATTTCTGTTTAAATAAACATAAAATTGTTTTCGGTTCGGCTATCACTGCGTATTCAAATTTAATTTTGTTTTGTTTTAATTTTTTGTTAGGCTATCACCGCTGATAACCTATTTGTGTGTATTTCAACATTTTTGTTTTCGGTTAGGCCTATTTAAGTAAGTGAAGCGACCTGAAGGGAGTGAAGTGTTTTTAAAGTGAGTTTAGTGTTTTTAAAGTGAGTTAAGTGTTTTTAAGTGAGTGAAGTGAACTGAAGAAAGTGATCGTCACCATGCCTCGTGCCTGTACGAACTGCGCCGGTAGGTTTGGTGCTTCCATGTTTGCTCCTGCCGATCCACAAGTCTGCCGACTCTGCCAGCAACGAGAGGATTTGACAGCAAAATTGGATGAATCCCTCAACAAGATCAACGCCCTCACCAGGAAGCTGGAATCACTCCAAGAGTTTGTAACACTCAACGTTGGAGTATCACTAACTCAAATTGTTTCAACTCCAGCATCCACCACCGCCCCAACGTCATCTGCCAACAATCCAACACCTGCAGTAGACACTGCAGCAGATGCTTCTGACGAACCTGAGCCGACATCAAACCAGGACAGCCGCCCTGTTCACCTTAGTCTCTCCCCCACTCCTCGTGCAAGAAGCCTGCTAGCACGAACAGTACCAACCCCTCGCCCCCGTTCTAACCACTCCTCTCCCCGACCTGTACGTAGAGTCCCGCCACCACAGGTTTCCGGATTTACACCAGTGAGGAACGGTGCACGGCCAACGCAGAAAAGGTCTCATCTACCAGTCACAATGTCCAACAGATTTGAGATATTGGTAGAGATGGAAGACGAACCAGAAGAGACCAGGCTCGTTGGGGATTCCATCCTACGAGGACAGGTCGAAGAGTTCTGCGACAGAGTCCCAAATCAACGAAAAAGATTTTGCATCCCAGGAGCTGGACTGGACGACATTGTGGAAGCCTTCGAAGATACCACAAAGGATGCAAATGAAAATACCCTTTTTGTCATCCATGCTGGTTCAAATGACGTCATGCGCACCAGATCCGAAGAGTTGATGGAGAAATATCGCAAGATGATCCAGCACTACAAAAACAAGTCAAGGAATATCATCATCTCAGGCATTCTCCCCAAGATTGACGCACCTGACAAATTCTACGACAAGGCTTTCAGCACAAATAGCCGACTAAAACATTTGTGTCTGGGGGAAGAAGTTGAATTCATCAACCTCTGGGACAACTTCTACAACCAGCCTACTCTGTTCCGCAAGGATGGCACTCATCTAAACCCTGTGGGTTCAGCACGCATGGGTCGTCTCCTACACGAAGCAGTCCGCAGCCATGGATCAAAAAACGCCATCCGAGAAGAAGCAGCAGTGACATAAATCATCCAACGCCAAGAAAAAAACAGAGGCAACCGAGGACCACCAGCGATAAGGACCGAAGACAGCGAGGACCGAGGACAGCCATGAACATAAATGTAGATCCGACAAGAACCAAAAATATTATTAAAGAGCGTTCCGTGAGTTCTAAAATAACAAATTTAAAGGTTTTCTATGCAAACGCTCGTAGCATACGCAATAAATTTTCAGATTTAGAGGAGCTAGTGTTTACAGAAAATATGATGTGATTGGCATAACAGAATCTTGGCTCAATACAGAAGATAGAGACTTTTTAGCAGAGTATTCACTTCCCGGTTATGTAATGTTTGAGAAAAGCCGAATAAATCGAAATGGAGGTGGCGTTTTACTTTATATCAAAGAAAGTCTTAACCCTACCCTCTTGTCTTGTGCTAATAAAGAATAATAAAGGTACCAAAATAATACTTGCATTAATATACAGACCTCCAGCTCAATCAGTGCAAACTGACCGAGATATTTACGAACAAATTGCAGATGTAAGTAACTCACAAGATACCGTAATTTTTGGTGACTTTAATTTACCTGTGACCAAGTGGGGCGATACTCTTACTTCACACTCCGGACATGACTTGTATACGAACTTGCAAGAGAGTTCGCTTTATCAATTTGTTGGAACGCCGACCCGTAGTAATAACGTTCTTGACATTGTACTTGCAACAAAAGAAGAATTAATAGAGAATTTGAATGTTGGTGATGAATTCAGTAACAGCGACCATCGTACGATAACTTTCACTTTAAAGTTTACTAGTAACGAACCAAATAGTAGCATCGAAAAAGTCCCTAATTTCAAGAAAGCAAACTTCCATAAACTTAGAGCTATGTTTAAAGAAACTGACTGGAGCTTTTTAATTCACAATAACGACATAAATACATCTTGGAAGTTATTCGAAGCCACTTACCTAAAAGCAGTGCAAGACTGCATACCATCGAAAACTCGGCGTCCAGGCCATAATAATAAGCCCAAATGGTGGAATAAAGATATTTCAAACTGCCTGCTTGCTAAAAAATTTGCTAATGATAGATTAAAATCCTCACAAAATGACGAAGAACGGCTGAAATTTGTAGAGCTACGACGCAAAGCCAAAAAGTTAATTAAGCAAAGTAAAAAGACCTTAGAGTTACATATTGCGAATCAAAGTAAAACAAACCCGAAAGAATTCTATAGTTATATCAGAAAGAAAAAAGTCGTTACTTCAACTGTTGGACCGTTAGTCGATGAAAATGGAGAATACACCAAAGACGAAGAACAAATGAGTAATGCCCTCAATACCTTCTTTGCATCAGTTTTTACAACAGAAGACCTCAGTGATATCCCTACACCATCGCCGATTCAGATTGATAATTCAGATGTTCTAAGCAATATCACCGTTACAGAGAGAGAAGTATTGAATTGTTTAGATAAACTCAAGGTAAATAAAACGCCTGGACCTGATACAATCTCGCCTAGAGTTCTAAAGGAAGCTAAGGATGAGCTCTCTAAACCACTGACATTACTATTCAATAAATCCTTGCAGTCTGGAACTATGCCCGATCAGTGGAAGCTAGCCAACGTAACACCGATATTCAAAAAAGGCAGCAAATCCCTACCCAGTAACTATCGTCCAATTAGCTTAACCTCAGTTGTATGTAAAATGCTAGAAACGGTCATACGAGACAGACTCGTAAATCACTTAGAGGAAAATAACATACTTAAAGATACTCAACACGGCTTTCGTAAAAAACGTTCCTGTTTAACAAACCTCTTAGACTTCTTCCACGATATCCTCAACCTCTACGATGAGAGTAAAGCTGTAGATATTATATACCTTGATTTTCAAAAGGCCTTTGACAAAGTTCCCCACAAACGTTTACTGCTAAAACTAAAAGCGCATGGAATACAAGACGGTGTGTTGAAATGGATAGAAAATTGGCTCAGCGACAGAAAGCAAAGAGTAGTCATAAACGGTAAGGCATCAAAATGGACCAATGTAAGTAGCGGGTACCCCAGGGATCGGTACTAGGACCAATTCTCTTTCTAATTTACATCAACGACATAGATGAGGGTCTCACCTGTACAATTTCAAAATTTGCTGACGATACAAAAATTGCAAATAGCGTACTCTCAAAAGAACAAGTTGACGATATGCAACACAATCTAGATAAATTGTCATGTTGGGCCCAAATTTGGCAAATGAGTTTCAATGCGGATAAATGTAAAGTACTACATATCGGATACCTAAATGAGAAAGCAAACTATTCGATGAATGGCACTCAGCTTAAGAATGTAAACAGAGAAACCGATCTGGGAGTAACAATATCGAGTAACCTAAAACCGAGTCAACAATGTTCAGAAGTTGTTAAGAAGGCAAACAAAATAATTGGCTTTATAGGCAGGTCATTTGAGCATAAATCCAAAGAAGTTATCCTAACCCTTTACAATTCATTAGTCCGCCCTCTTCTGGAATACTGCGTTCAATCCTGGTGCCCTTATTACCAAAAAGATATAAACAAGCTAGAACGAGTTCAACGTAGAGTTACCAAAATGATACCTAGCCTAAAGAACAAACCATACGAAGAGCGTCTTAGAGAATTAAATCTATTTCCTTTAACCCAGCGCAGATTAAGAGGTGACTTAATTCAAGTGTTCAAATCATCAAAGGCATCGACAATATGAACTGTAGTAAGTACTTCACTATCGACCAATCTAATTACACGCGGGGAAACGGTTGCAAAATTATCGGTAAATCTTTTAACTCACACGAATCTAAGAATTTCTTCTTCAATCGAGTTGTCAACTTGTGGAATGGGCTTCCCCGAAACGTTATAGACTGCATCACCGTTGATTCATTTAAACTCCGCCTAGACAAATATCTCGCATCAAACCCGCGACTGACTGCGTTTGTAAATGAATAACTTTATTTTATCCCCCCTCAGTTACTAACCCATCTGTCCCCTACTAACTTCCTAATCCTGCCACGGACATTAGTTCCAGGGCAGTAATTCCCTTTCCAATGTTCCCTTACCCACTCTAAACCACTGTTTGGACACTTGATCCTCAGTGTTTTGGAGGACAAGCAACCTAGAAGGGTCACTAGATCTGTTGTTGCTTGATTTCCTTTGTACTCCTTTGTACTCTCTCTCTCTCTTAAAAGGTGTAACTATGCCTTGTTTTTATTAACCCTTTCTGTACCGGTGACGTCTTTTTCATTTGATTTCAACTATATTTAGATAATTTTATGACGCCTAGGAAGGAGTTGTGGTAGGTACAACGATTAATTGAGATAGTATGTAGCCTTTTAATTGGTAGGCATCCTTCCTAAGCTGAATAAAGTCATCTAATATTTGCCAGAATATAATGAAACAGGATGTCACCGTTACTGAATAGGTTAATGTTAAAGGATGTCACCGTTACTGAATAGGTTAATGTTATTTTACTGAAATTTAGAGCATCTACATTATATTCGATTTACGGTTCCATTTTCTTGAGAAGTTTTGTAAAATCTGAGCTAAATAGGTTAATCAATTGTGTGAAAATAAGCCTATGAATAATATCACGAGACAATAACTTAAGGGACAGACCATAAGCAAAAATAATTGGATCAATATAGAAAGAGAAAAGAGCTTGGTCGTCTAGGAAAGGTTGATACCGTAGTTGATTGTATGACGTTCAGCTGAATTAGAGTAGCCTACACTACAAAGAAATATGATTAACAACTTGTGTATAGGGGCTTCCCCACATGCCCGATTTTGGTCATGACACAACCCAACATCCCCTATTCGGCCATTGTGTCGTCATGTTGCGTAAAATTCTTGCATGATCGTCTGATGTCCCCGATTGGTTCCTGGAGTTCTGGTGAGTCTTGAATTCGGTCGTGAGAGTCGTGCTGATTTTTGGAAAGTTAAACAAATTTCACGAATGTCGGCGGTGGTGTCGCCCGAAAATATTCGTTACGAACATGCACAACCTCGCCCGACTATTTGCCGATGCACTGCTATTGCACAGAACTTGTCTCAAGATCAATCAGCGAAATGACAAGACAGGTCTTGTATGTGTTGCAGACAACATAATTATACAATCATGGCAGAATACGAGTATGTTATACTCGACAGTGTTGGCAACATAAAGGAACGGTCGGGGATACAGTCGTACAGTCGACTCAACTCAACATGGTTGCCAACAAGTTCTTTTTTTCGTGAAACCTTATTCTTGTTTGCGTTCATATTAATGGTAGTGGTGGTGGTGGTGGTTGTTGTAGTTGTGGTAGTAGTAATCGTGGGTGTGGTGTATGGCCGTGGTGGTGATGTATGGTTGTGGTGATGGTTGTGGCTGTGGTTGTGGTGGTGGTGGTAGTGGTAGTGTTGGTGGGGGTGGCTGTGGTACTGATATTGGTGGTGGTAGTGGTAGTTAAAATGGTGGTGGTGGTGGTGCATGATCGTGGTGATGGTGTATGGTCGTGGTAGTGATGGTGTATGATCGTGGTGGTGGTTGTGGTAGTCATGGTTGCTTTTTGTGTAGGCGGTTCTGTTTGGTAGCTGGTGGGGAGAGTTGTGGTTGTGTTGTAGGTGTGTCTGATGGTTATGGGAGTTTGATAGGGATGATGCTGGTGAGGTGTGTGGTGGTGGTGGTAGTTCGGTGGTGGTGGTTGTGGTAGTTTGTTGGTGGTGGCGGTTGTGGTAGCTGGTGGATGTGGGGGCTTGGTAGTGGTGGTGGTAGCTTGTTGGTAATTGTGATAGTTTGGTGGTGGTTGTGATGATTTGTTCTGGTTGGTGGTGGTTGATTGTTGTGATTCTTCGAGGAGATTGAAGGCAGATTATGTGTACGTGCTCCTTATCGGGGCACAGTGCGCCCCTGTATTGAGTATTGTTCGCATGTGTAGGTAGGCTTCACCCATACCGAACTTATCGAAAGAGTAGAGTCCAACACATTTTGTCTCATCAACTCACTTCCTCCTACTATTTCCCTACAATCTCTTTCTACACGCCGCAATGCTGCATCTCTCTCACTCTTCTATTTATATTACAACAATCAGTGTTCTTTCAGTGCATACACCCTCTCTTGCGGTGAGTGTGCGGCACCCGCCATTCAACACAGTCCCACTCCTATTCTGTCCAGCTCTCCAACCCAAGAATTGTACAACTTTTCTCCATCTTTCTCCAACTCAACAAGTGAATGCTGGAACTCTCTCCCTCAATCAATCTTTCCTTCATCCTATTAGTTAAACTGCTTTAAACTTCGTGTGTGCAGCATTTTGACCCCAACGTCCGAAGAATTTGGCTCTGTCACACTCTTGGCTTTAGGAAGACACTCGTTTCAGGCAACCTTCCTTTTCTCTCCTTCTTACACATTGGAAATAATGTGTGCAAGTGTGTGTGTTAATAGTGCTACTTGTATTGGATGTGGTAGTGACATCTGTGGGGGTGTGTGCAAGTGTGGGGGTGAGTGTGTGTGTTTGGGGGTAGATAGTAACGGTGTGTGATACGTTTTTGTGTGCGTTTGTCATAGTATGTGTGTTTAAGGATGTGCAAGTTTGTGTAGTTGTTGTGTTGGCAGTGGTTGTGTTGGCTGTGGTTGTGCTGGCAGTGGTTGTGTTGGTAGTGGTTGTGTTGGCAGTGGTTGTGCTGGTAGTGGTTGTGTTGGCAGTGGTTGTGTTGGCAGTGGTTGTGTTGGCAGTGGTTGTGTTGGTAGTGGTTGTGTTGGCAGTGGTTGTGTTGGTAGTGGTTGTGTTGGCAGTGGTTGTGTTGGCAGTGGTTGTGTTGGCAGTGGTTGTATTGGCAGTGGTTGTGTTGGCAGTGGTTGTGTTGACAGTGGTTGTGTTGACAGTGGTTGTGTTGACAGTGGTTGTGTTGACAGTGGTTATGTTGGCAGTGGTTGTGTTGGCAGTGGTTGTTTTGGCAGTGGTTGTGTTGACAGTGGTTGAGTTGGCAGTGGTTGTGTTGACAGTGGCTGTGTTGGCAGTGGTTGTGTTGCCAGTGGTTGTGTTGCCAGTGGTTGTGTTGGCAGTGGTTGTGTTGGCAGTGGTTGTGTTAATAGTGGTTGTGTTGGTAGTGGTTGTGTTGGCAGTGGTTGTGTTGGCAGGGGATGTGTTGACAGTGGTTGTGTTGACCGTGGTTGTGTTGGCAGGGGATGTGTTGACAGTGGTTGTGTTGACAGTGGTTATGTTGTCAGTGGTTGTGTTGGCAGTGGTTCTGTTGACAGTGGTTGTGTTGGCAGTGATTGTGTTGACAGTGGTTATGTTGGCAGGGGTTGTGTTGGGAGTGGTTGTGTTGGCAGTGGTTGAGTGGGCAGAGGTTGTGTTGGCAGTGGTTGTGTTGGCAGTGGTTGTGTTGGCAGGGGATGTGTTGACAGTGTTTGTGTTGACCGTGGTTGTGTTGGCAGGGGATATGTTGACAGTGGTTGTGTTGACAGTGGTTATGTTGTCAGTGGTTGTGTTGGCAGTGGTTCTGTTGACAGTGGTTGTGTTGGCAGTGTTTGTGTTGACAGTGGTTATGTTGGCAGGGGTTGTGTTGGGAGTGGTTGTGTTGGCAGTGGTTGAGTTGGCAGAGGTTGTGTTGGCAGTGGTTGTGTTGGCAGTGGTTGTGTTGGCAGTGGTTGTGTTGGCAGTGGTTGTGTTGGCAGTGGTTGTGTTGACAGTGGTTGTGTTGGCAGTGGTTGTGTTGGCAGTGGTTGTGTTAGCAGTGGTTGTGTTGGTAGTGGTTGTGTTGGCAGTGGTTGTGTTGGCAGTGGTTGAGTTGGTAGTGGTTGTGTTGGCAGTGGTTGTGTTGGCAGTGTATGTATTGGCAGTGGTTGAGTTGGTAGTCATTGTATTGGCAGTGGTAGATGTCTTGGTAGCGGATATGGTATAGCTTGAGGGTAATTCTATAGGATGGCGATGATACTATGGTTTCTTTTCTTCGGCTCTATTGTCGTTTCATGTCCGCGATATCGCCGACTTATCACCAATAGTGGCTGCAATAACTTGCAGAAATATCGTCGAATGGTTGCATGTAGTCATCCTTTTTCCGAGTGGCTGATGTTCAAATTTGACTGGTGTCAGATATTGTCCGCCTATGTTGCAGACGATATCGACTACCAGACGCATATGTTGCAGACGATGTCGCCGGCATTTCACCGAATATTGCAAGACATGTTGCGGATTGCTTAGCGACAAGTTGTATGTTGTCGTGAAATAAAGATCACCTCTGGACAATCAGGCAAATTCGTTACGAAAATTAGTCGAGAAGCATTCCGCGAACGAAAATCCGGCAAAGTCGGGCATGTGGGAAAGTCCCTACTGTCACCTAGGCACGGTAACGAAGAATAGCAGAAGAAGCTTTCAAATATATGAATCTGGTCTTATCTAACCTGAGGCCCTTTAAATTATATATATATATATTTATATATCACAAATGCCTGTGAACTAATACATTTTTAAATACTCCCAATCGGGATCGAATCTCCGACATTCAGAACGAGTGGACAAGCTTTTAATCCACTACACCAAGGCGTGATAAAGTAATCTTAATCTTTTCCTATATATATTAACGTTAAGGAGAAGGGTAATCCTACTTGGAGAATCTATTGCATTTCCTGCACAAGTCGCAGGATCCATATTCTAGGACACCATACAGGGATATTTACAAGATTACCCACTTAACTCGGGTTATAGAGATTTCAATTATATTCTCGCCCAGCCAAAGACGAGAGTCATTGATACCAAGTATATCTCACAAATACACGTGAGCTAATAAATGTGTAAATACTCTCAGCCGGGATCGAACCTCCGACATTCAGAAACGAGCGTCCAACCCGAGTTGCGTGGATAATCTTATAAAAATCACTATATGGCATCGTGGTATATCGATCCTGCGACTTGTGCATGAATTTAAATACATTTTCCAAGTAGGATTTCCCTTCTCCTTAATATATATAGGAACAGGTTGAGATTAGTTTATCACGCCGTGGTGTAGTAGTGGATTACATCGGTATGAATGTCTGTCGGAGGTTCAATCCCGGCTGGGAGTATTTAAACATATATACTGTATATATATATATATATATATATATATATATATATATATATATATATATATAAAACACTTTCATTACTAAAATTACATAGTTATATTCCTGTTTTCGCATCATGAACTATATCGTAGATTTCGTGCGAGCTAATACCACTTCACTACGAGAAACCAGACAGACAGACACAAATTTAATGATGGATACACTGACAGGCACATGGCCTATATGATATATACACATTTTAACTTTGCTTTCTG
Source organism: Paralithodes platypus (assembly GCA_032716605.1). NCBI lineage: Eukaryota > Metazoa > Arthropoda > Malacostraca > Decapoda > Lithodidae > Paralithodes > Paralithodes platypus. The sequence goes on from CM064529.1 coordinate 41,617,886, forward strand.
TCAAAGGCTGGAGTAGCAGTCACATTTACCATTTATATACAGCAAAACGCATTATGATAATAGTTGATCAAGTTAGACTGGTTCCCAACCACTGGCAATAGTGAAGTTTGCTTAATTGGCAACCTATTGACGCAAACAGTATATCTCATAGATAATATACTAATTTATAACAAAATTATAAATCAGCAAAGATCATATTTTTAAAGTCACCCTCCATCAAAACATAAAAGTAAACTATTACTTAATGAAAGTTGATGGAAAACAATACTCAATATGTTGAATTCCAGAAAGTACGGGGAAACAAATATTTACAACGCCAACATTTGGTAGAGAGAGAGAGAGAGAGAGAGAGAGATCCATGTTTTGCCAGACTCAAATATGCTGGTATTTGGTAACACAGATTTTGTAGCTATATATAATAAATGGACAACACAAATGTTATTACAAACGTGCCTAATTTTTAATAACAGTCGCATAGTTAAACCAACAATCGACATTAAACATGACCTCGGAACATTATCTACAGTATTGTAATACTGTAAGTGAAATTGACGTAACAATATATATGATAAACGTGTTTAACAAGAACAGTGAATGTCTTGTTTTATTGCCAAATATAACGTATGTTTCACCATAACTGAACTTCTATTTGAAATTAAATACTCAATACTGGCCAATGTTCATATAGTATTAATTACCCCTTTCCTCCCTGTCCGTATAACTTTTCCCAGCCTGTTACCATTTCCGGGCTTGTTTTCTACCCCACCATACACACATTTTCTACCTATCTTTCCACCCTCCTAAATATTTGTGTTTTCTCCTATCACTCCCTTCTTACTCTTTGTCCCTGCCCTCCCCCGCTTCCCCTCCCTTTACTCCTCTACCGCCCCCCTCCCTACCTCCGCCACACACGCCAACCCCTCTCCCATACCATTCCTATCTCTCACCTCTCACCCTTCACTAGCTCCGTCACTGCCTCCCCCACTTTACCACCCTTCTCACCCACTACTCTCAATGTTTCTCCCATGATTCTACCTTGCTTGTTATCGTAGGTATTTGTATATAAAACACTAATTCACTCACTTTACTATGTTTATTATTATGCACACAAATAACAAAAGGATACTTCATGCACCTAGAAGATAAATTACATCATACCAGTCGGTACGATAACTTCTGTTGTTACCAAGCGCTGTAGTTATTGACAGATCAAATATATCTCTCTCTATTTAATACATTATACATATCTATCTGTCTCCGCGAATGAATCGAGTCAACTGTACCATGACATTTGACCACTGCTCTAAGACCTTGGCAAAACTTCTCAGCTTATATCCAAGCCCCCACAGGCTGGGAGATCCATCTTTTGAGGTAGGAGGTTATTATATCTTGTCTCTGAAGCCATTTTGGCCACATTGCTTGGGACTGGGGGGTACAGTCTACGACAGAACTGCTGTCTTGGCCTGAGGCAATGTGTTAGTTCACTCACCTTTTAATAGATGGCACTTTAATCGCTTCTAATAAAACGGGGCGGGGTTAATATAGAGGTTCGAAGGAGAAGTCAAACGTGTGTGTGTGTGTGTGTGTGTGTTCGAGAACGGCACGCAGAATAAGTTTATTTTAACATAACACACAGGCTATATTATAAAATTAGCCCATGCTGGATCACAAATAAGTAACACACATTAGGTGTTGCGTTATTTATGGAATTTAATACACAGACAATCAAGTTTCTATCCTTCGCACTTTCCATTCCCCCCTCCTCCCCCTCTCCCTTTCACCCCAACTCTCCTTCTTCACCTGCTTCCTCTCCTCCCTCCCTCCCACCTCTCTCTCTCTCTCTCTCTCTCTCTCTCTCTCTCTCTCTCTCTCTCTCTCTCTCTCTCTCTCTCTCTCTCTCTCTCAAGGACATAAAAGATACCTTCTAAAATACGCAGCATAATACTATGCGATTGTTTTGAATTTACATATACATAATCTATTTGTATTAATTTCACCACACCACCAAACGCCTCCAATGAAATTAATGAAAGCATGTATGTGATCCACCGGGATTCGAACCTGGGTTATCACATACAGATTTTTAGACACCTTAACCATTACACCACCAAGACGGTAAAAGGTTTATGCACACGCCTACGACTTATGAAATAAATAATAAATGTTAGGGATGACAAAAGTAACACATATATATTGATTAGGAATAGGATAACTAGCGAGGCAGCGAACAACACCTGTTACTCGCTGCCTCGCTAGATATCCTATTCCTAATTAAGCTACGATTCCCGAAGAACACGTCTATATTTGTTTACATATATATTAAGTGTAACAATAACACTTAGGATTTACGTTATTTGTGTTGGCTTAAGGAATAAGTTGGATACTACATATACTTGTGACCTCCACAATTTGTAATGTTTGAGGAGACGGCGCTTCAACCTCTCTCCTCTGTCCATCACATTCAAGCACCAACCCACCCACACCAACACTAACACAGGATACAAAACAGACACACACACTCACACCCAATAACATAAAACGCACATCACACACATGATCACATACAACGTAATGGGCACAAATCACTCACACATGATAACATAAAACGCACACACACACACACACACACACATACACACACACACACACACAAGTACACACACTGTGACGCCTCCCGGCGTTAGCAGAATGGTTGCGTGGGGCATTGCAGCTCGCTAGCGCTCGCCAGGATGGGGGGATGGGCTACAGTTGTCCTAGAATGATCTGCTTTATTTAATTAGTGTCGTGTTGCCACAGACAGTCTAGAAATGGTCTTTGTTTTGGTCTGTGACCGCGCCTTATATTTTATATTCGCTATAATATAAATGTTGCTTGTGTGGGAGGCGAGCGAGAGAGAGTGAGGGAGTACACCTGGCAGCAGGGTGAGCTATGACGCGGCTCGCTTGGGCGCTGACGGCGTTGGCGGCCGGGTGGTCAACTAGTCCCTTCCCGTCGCGACATCGTGTTCTTTACCAGCTCAGAGCTTGCCTGACACGCGTATTGCCTACATCCTTTGCAATTCTGTCCCCCATACTCGCCACTTTGCATACTATTTCTCTCTCTCGACTTCTCCTTTCTCATTCTCTAATCTTTATTAAACTCAACATCCCTTCTGGTTTCAGCATAGACGTTCACCGTCGACCAGTCGTATTGTACGCGAAGCTCTCAGATATTTCCATGTATTATGCTTTATTGAGGTTTGGAGAGACGGACTTTTCCGTATGTGTCCTCTCTCGGGAAGGTTGTAGACCGGTATATGTCTCCCTGGCAAGGTGTTGAGTGATGCTTGGTTATCTAAAGCTAGACTAGGGGTAAGGTTACTGTGTCGTTGTCTCCGATGTGTGCAGTGTTAGCTAAGCCCTGCATGACATCGACAGGTACTGTGGGAGCCTAAGTTGTCTTCGGGTGGGTTTACTTTGCGAGCACAACGCTGTGGTGTGAGAGGGCCATAGCCTATCCCTCACAACATAGTGCTGCCTCTTTGTGTTGACTTCTGAGCGATCACCAGGATAGAACTAGGTACTAGAGACCTAGATTTATCAAGAGAGCATCCCCGTCATATAACGTAATCTTCATTATACCACCTTCGGACAACGTTAGGCTACGAGCCGCATGCTCGCCCATTGTTGCCCTGCCTTGATACCCCAGCTAGACTTTATTAACTGAGCAGACACTGGTTAGAGATAAGCCCCATTATTATATGTATGCAACATTATTATTCACTGCACTTTTGAGCCGAGGTTGTTGTTGAGTTGCACAACCCTAGTAGGCTGTTGCGTTGTGTCACGAAGCATTTCTTTAGTTGTCGAGCATTACTACCTTTGCGCAGTCTTTATTATTCGCCTGCCTATTATTACTATATGTCCTAGTATTTATTGTGACCCGTATTCTGCATTATAATTGTTCAAGATTCTTTACGAACATCTTCCCAGCATCAGACTTATTTCAGAAGTTTCCAGTTGATGTTGCAGGACTAGCATTGCACTTTCTTTAATACAGGAGTGCCAGTTATTTGAGTATCTACCGTAACGTTAATTAATCACGTTAACTATCTTTTCTTTGTGTAACCTAATCGAGTAATCTTTTACTGTTTAAGAATAGGCTGTTTCATCGTCAGCCTAGTGTGTGTGCACCAGTTACCGAGTCATAGGATACCTCGTTGTCCAGGCACGACTCAGGGCGGTAATGGTGTTTTGTTTTCCAGTGTTTAAGGCAGGGGTTGGATCTAGTGTTACCGTTGTTGCATTTTGCCATTATCTAGTCCAATGTTGAAGAGCCCTGTGTCTTTGAGAACCTGGATCGTAACAACACACACACACACACACACTGGTCCAGGTAAACTAGAAAAGGTATTAGCATTATTGAGGAGATGCTGCTGTCTTCAGTGCGTGTCATGGCCATCCCGAGCCTTACGACGTATACAGACTAATAACACACATAACAAAGCCACTATAACATATTCGTCTCTCTCCAACACTCCTTCTCCCCTCTCTACACTCTTCAGAAAATAGGAAAAGTAGAAAGTAGCTACGAGGTGCCGTTGTGAAGGCTTATCCTTCAATACCTTCACCTGACCTGACCCCATCCGGGGTTTAGCTGGTCCACAAGGGTGTGTGACATGAACCCAATAGACAATTTGTGGGCCATCATGTCATGGAGTGGAATGTGGTTCAGGTTAGGATTGGAAAGGGCGGGAGGAGTGGGATCGGGGATCGGGGTATATATATACCGGGTATATATATATATATATATATATATAATTATATATATATATATATATATATACCGGTATATATATATATATATATATATATATATATATATATATTTTCTTTAATACATACGAGGTTGAAAGAAATGGCAATTTCTGCGTTGGAAATTTTATTATTCAAAGTTTCCAGGTCTCTGATGAGTTTTCGCTGGGTGGCAGGAAGTAGATGAAGGAGATGAGCAAAATTCATGGTGGTACAGGGTTACATAAATGTAAATGATGATACAGGATATACGACGCGTTTCACTGGACAACCAGCATTATCAAGTAAGGATGGAATGATATAAAAGGTAAACAGGAAGGGTATATATAGAGGGTGGAGGATCAGAGGAGGCGAAAAACAAGGGGCAAAAGTCTACTATAGGTGGAGGGGGATTCTAGGAAAGAGAAATGGGGGAACCGCTTCACGCATGCGCACTGGATGCGGGATGGTGGTCAATTGGTGGGGTCGAAGCTGATTGGCTGCGTGTCGAGGGGCGTGGCCTAAGTTGTGTGGCGCCTGCGGAAGACGAAGCTGAAGGAGGTAGCGCGGGGGGCTGCGTCAAGGGCACCGGGGGGCGAGGGGGGTGTTAGGTCCTGTAGGAAAGTGCCTTTTGGCAGAAGGAAGGATCTGAAAGTCCAGAGTTTGGTTGTTGATGTTGGGATGTAAGGCTTGGATATATAAAGCTTCGAGTATAGGTAATCTCCTTGGGTCACTTTCTTTATCGAGTATGGTGGTGTGTTTCTCTAACTGGTTGCGTGTGAGGTGAGGGTGGTTAGGGGTGAGATAGTGGTCTTTGATGGCTCCAGCCTGAAGGTGAAGAGTTAGCCGACGTGAAAGACGAGTCTGCGTCATACCAATATAGGAATGAGGTCCACAGTCCTCATAATTACAGGTATGTTGGTAAATGACGTGATCGTCGGTCATCGGGCTCTTTATCTTGGTGGAGGCTGGTTTGTTGCGGAGAACGAGGCCCCTTGTTTTCGCTCTGATCCTCCACCCTCTATATATACCCTTCCTGTTTACCTTTTAAATCATTCCATCCTTACTTGATAATGCTGGTTGTCCAGTGAAACGCGTCGTATATCCTGTATCATCATTTACATTTATGTAACCCTGTACCACCATGAATTTTGCTCATCTCCTTCATCTACTTCCTGCCACCCAGCGAAAACTCATCAGAGACCTGGAAACTTTGAATAATAAAATTTCCAACGCAGAAATTGCCATTTCTTTCAACCTCGTATGTATTAAGATGTTTTACTGGCTTTACTAACATATATATATATATATATTATATATATATATATATATATATATATATATATATATATATATATATATATATATATATATATAATATATATACAGTATATATATATATATATATAATATATAGGTATATATATATATATATATATACTGTATATTCAATAGTATCTATAATGTATTATTTACATATTTATTTACCGGGCTCTCTAATAAGGCTCTCAAACACGGCAACATCATTATATAGTCACTCAAGCCTATCATAAACAAACCAATTTAGCGTAATTAAACAATAACCAAAACCTACTACGGCTGGGGATAAATTGCCATTTCCCCATCTCGTTTGTTCAGTTATTTCCAAGAATTATAGCGAATTGTGTTGGTGATTATGAAAACCTGGCATTAAAACGACACAGAGATATAGTTAATTAATAAGAATTACCATTAATTATAAACACATCAGGTGCTAAGGGATTCCATATAGCCTACCATCAGTTGAAATAAAACGGACTATAATGTAACCTATCCTTGACTAATAAAACGGACTGTAATGTAACCTATCCTTGACTAATAAAACGGACTATAATGTAACCTATCCTTGACTAATAATACGGACTATAATGTAACCTATCCTTGACTAATAATATGGACTACTATAATGAAACCTATCCTTGACTAATAAAACGGACTATAATGTAACCTATCCTTGACTAATAAAACGGACTATAATGTAACCTATCCTTGACTAATTCAACCGAAAACATAACCAAATAAATTATAACTTACGCTAGTGTAACCTATTTTATGTTTATCAACGTAACAAAACCTAGCATTACGTAAACTATATACCAGTAGCCGGACAGGTTAGGAGAGAGGTGCCCTGACTAGCATTCGACCCACTCACTCAGGTATGTTTGTGACAGTTGGGCACCTTATCCATATGACCTTGAGCGAATCATGGATGAGTGGATACGGTGCCCAATTCTCACAACATACCTGAGTGAGTGGGATCGAATGCTGGTCAGGATACCTCGCCTACCTAGAGTATCATAATTTAATCTAATCTAACTTTGTCAATATAAATCAATATTTTCAGGGTATACTGTATATATATATATAGTGTATATATATATATATATATATATATTCATTTATAATGATTTATGATATTACCAAGCCGCTAAATACTGAATAGGCTCCAGGGGATGAATGGTATTGTGTTGGTTTGGGTGATTAATCCGATCTGACTCCCGCAGATAGTAAACTAATTATGTATTTATTATAGGGGTTTTATGAATCTGTGTGTAGCTATACCCTATTCCAAGTAAGCATTCGCAAACTCTTGAATATTACCCTTATAACTCACAAACGACTAGCGTAATATACCCTCTATAACTCACAAACGACTAGCGTAATATTACCCTCTATAACTCACAAACGACTAGCGTATATTACCTCTATAACTCACAAACGACTAGCGTAATATTACCCTCTATAACTCACAAACGACTAGCGTAATATTACCCTCTATAACTCACAAACGACTAGCGTAATATTACCCTCTATAACTCACAAACGACTAGCGTAATATTACCCTCTATAACTCACAAACTACTAGCGTAATATTACCCTCAATAACTCACAAACGACTAGCGTAATATTACCCTCTATAACTCACAAATGACTAGCGTAATATTACCCTCTATAACTCACAAACGACTAGCCTAATATTACCCTCTATAACTCACAAACGACTAGCCTAATATTACCCTCTATAACTCACAAACGACTAGCGTAATATTACCCTCTATAACTCACAAACGACTAGCGTAATCGAGCTAATATTTCTACCATTTGGAAAGGGTCAGCCAGGGAATAGGTGTGGAAATGTACAGCGCATTTGCTCTGACCCTTTTTTAGTTACAGAGATTAGAGTTCACAGTTCCTGGACTACTTGGAAACAAGGTATAGTAAATATGTTGATCTAAATTATTAGAGAAGATGTTTTCAGATGCTACTCATGATTAATATTGTGGAAATGGGAGGAAAAAAAAAAAGGGGGTGTATGAAGGTGTATTTGATGTTGTTCAAGTAACCCCAAGGTGCCCTTTATGGGAATCACCATACTTCGTTGGCTGAGGTAATTAATATATAAACTAGAGGGCCACTCGGTAGAGCGCATAGCTCCGCCTACACTGGCTGGTTCTTTACCATTAATATCGTGTGCCTAAATGTTCTTCTGGGTCTGGGTTCCAGGATATGATCCGGATCGCCTCCTAAATCGAATCACTTGTTCCTTAGCGCATAGCGTCTCTGCCCATCAAATTTCGTGATAATCGGTTCATAACTTTCTGAGCTATTTTGTTTACAGGCAAACAGACAGAACACAAACGGATGTGAACACATAACCTCCGTCCAACGTAATTGGCGAAGGTAACAAATGTAAGGCTAAATTAAGTTAGCCAAACTCACACTACCCTTTACACCTACAACCCTATCACTAATAATGAACTCTGAAGTGCCCTTACTACCTTGGCTCGTGATATTAGTGGCTCTGCTGTGAAGATTTAATAGACTAAATTAATAACACCAGGCATTTTCGCGTTTAAATAATTTGCAGGAATGTATATGTTAATGAAACTGTTCAGATTTGCGTATATCAAATTAACAGGAATATGAATTGGGAGTGTTATGGGTGTAAGGTTTATTGGGAGTGTTATGGGTGTAAGGTTTATTGGGAGTGTTATGGTGTAAGGTTTGGGAGTGTTATGGGTGTAAGGTTTATTGGGAGTGTTATGGGTGTAAGGTTTATTGGGAGTGTTATGGGTGTAAGGTTTATTGGGAGTGTTATGGGTGTAAGGTTTATTGGGAGTGTTATGGGTGTAAGGTTTATTGGGAGTGTTATGGGTGTAAGGTTTATTGGGAGTGTTATGGGTGTAAGGTTTATTGGGAGTGTTATGGTAAGGTTTATTGGGAGTGTTATGGGGGTAAGGTTTATTGGGAGTGTTATGGGTGTAAGGTTTATTGGGAGTGTTATGGGTGTAAGGTTATTGGGAGTGTTATGGGTGTAAGGTTATGGGAGTGTTATGGGTGGAAGGTTTATTTTATACATTTAGTTTGATTAACATTGAACGATTTACTTATTTATATAAACTGAACGATTTACACATTTACCAGTAAATCTTTATTATTAATTACTTCATTTATATTCGTGTTGATCACATTAACCTGAATTATAATGAACATTTTATGAATACATATATTGTAACTGTTTTAATGTTTTATGATGACTTTCATGAAATGATTTGTTCATGTTAGATTAGTATGCTAAGTTAATTACCACACATATATTCACTCTTATCAAATTAGGCTAAATATAAATGAAGGGTATTAGGAGTAGAAGGCATTTTTATATATTTTGATTTATATTACCGGTATACGATTATATTTATCTTGTTTTAACAACTGGCGTAATGAGACCGTACATATATGCGTTTATCAAATTTGTCTGAATTTAAATGAAGGATTTTTGAATGGATGTAGGATAACTATTTAATGTTTTATTCTTGTTATTTTGCCCGAATTATTCCATTTTGTTACTATACCGATTTAATGACAACATTGATAGTCCTGTTATCAAATTAGCCTGAATATAAATGAAGGGTATTACGAGTAGAAGTTTTTTTTTTATATAATTTTGATTGATATCATACGATTTTGTCAACTTTTGTTTTGATCGACTGGCTTACGGTAAAGTATTGAGTTTGCTCAATAGGCCTCCATCGAGCTTAACAAAATACCCCAAAGATCTCCCTTCGGTTCCTCTTAAATTACAGACTCGCTATCGCTCGCCAGGAAATTCTCGAAACTTAAATGGCACGAATGGTCCTAAAATGTACAGACATTTAGCAAATGGTTTTAAAATCACGAAACTAATGGGGCGAACAACTTAAAATCTCAAAACAGAGGGTGAAGTTTTACCTTTTATGTGACCGTGAATGTTTGCGTTTATCAAATTAGCCTGACATTTAATGGGTTTGTTTTAATGGATATATGGTTATTGTTTTATATTTTCTTTCATTAGGTTTATTTCTTTGATATAACTATACTGAGTTAATTGCAACATTTATATTCACATTTAATGTGATGTCACACGAGTGCATTTTCTGACAAGTGTTGATGAGCAAGTTTTTTCTTCCCTCGTTGTTGTTGTTGTTGTTGTTCCCCAGGCTGCCTGGCCGAACAGCCCCAAGGTCCCGAGCAAGGCCAAGGCCATAGAGCGCCCCCACAAAACCCTCCCTGCTTACCACTAACAAACCCAGGTGACCGAAGCCACTCTAAGGCAGGGAGCTGAGGAGGGCGGGAAACGCCCGAGAAACCAAAGCCCACCCAAGGCCCTGTGCCCCTCAGCAATTATGAAGGGAAAGTTGAGGGGCAAGGGAAAAATGTGACGCTTTGGCTCCCAATCTGCCAACTTTTAGGTTGGCAGTAGGGAGGTCGATCCACGGAAAAGACGCCGTCACTTGAGATCTAGAAGATATAAGTAAAAGGAACAGTCAGAGTAAGCTATGGGTATGGCAGAGATCGCTCAGCTCTCACTCTGATAGACCAGCCCATCACCACTCGTAATATTTTAAGGCTCTTAAGCATAGGAATCGGAATTTAGATCGAAGGTGGTTCATGTTTGGTAGTTTATTTCTTACGAAACTTTAACTTTGAAATATCCGGACTACAATTGCCTGTAAATAAATACGGGAAATCTGCTCGTGTGACAGCGCCTTTTCTCACAAAGTTACGAACCGATGTTATCGAAATTTGTAGGGCTGGTAGTATATGCGTCACGAAATAAGGGATTACATTTGGGAGGTGATCGGTAGAGCATACCTCTGCCAGCGTAGGTGGAGTTCCGCGTTCTCCCTAGTGCCGCTCTAATTGTTCTTGCTTTGTTTTGAATGGTTTGTGCTTTAGTGCCATCAGGTCGCACCTATTTCTTGTTGATGAACACATGTAGTGAATACAGGTTTGTTTATTGCAGAAAACCTAACTGGCTATTCTGGAGCCGAATGGTATGTAAGGGTTGTAGGGTAAGATTAAGGATAGGATTGGGAGAGTATATATTATATCCGGCGTCACACAAAAGGTTTTAGCAGCGGAGGTATAACTGATATGTTGTGCATTTTTAAGTGTTCTCAATCAACTAATACTGCTGTGTGTGTGTATGGTGTGTATGGGTGTATGTATATGTGTATATGTGTGTGTGTGAGTAATCGCTGCTAACTATTGATATCACCGGAATAGCCAGTAATGCAGGTAATGTCCAGTGTGACAACTACACTAAGGGACTTTAGCCTACGGTAATACCCAAGTTAATTTGTATGATACTTCTAATACTACTACTTCTAATACTACTACTACTAAGACTACTACTACTACTACTACTATACTACTACTAATACTATTACTACTATTAGTATTTGTTTTTCTATGTCTCAACATCGGGACTGTAGGCTGTTCAGCAAGCAGCCTGTAACTCTTACAAGGCCCCAAGATTATCAATTGAAGCTTCGAGAAGCTGGGTGTTTCATATGTGTCGCACTAGATGGTCTCAGTGGAGTTGCAAGGTGCAGAAACAGCAGTTCCGATCAGATCACCTAGACGTGGACTTGAGCTGAGGTCCTTTTGGTCAGAAACCTACATTATTATTGTATTGTTGTCTAATGAATGTTTACGGCTCTAACTCCTTATTGCCTGAAACTCGCAAGTCGACATGTGCGTTTCGAGTTATAGCGAAGTTCAAGATGTAGGTATCAGCGTGTGGGCACCTCAGATGTAGGTATCAGCGTGTGAGCACCTCATAAAAAAAAAAAAAATTATAATAATTTACCATTATGATTTTTGTAGATCACAAAACATTCAGATGTTAACCTTATTTGATTCGAGGGGGGTCTTTTTGGATCTCCCCAGTTTCACTCCCATTAGTTTGGAGATTGCAGACGTTTCACCTCATTAGTTTGATAATAATAATAAGACGCTTCACTCCATTCAGGTGTCGATGTTTTCTGGGCTATTTTATATATATAAAATTATAAATATATATATATTCAGTATATATATATATATATATATATATATATATATATATTATATAAGATATATATATTATAAGATATATATATATATATATATATACTAGCAGGGGTACCCGGCGTTGCCCGGGTAATCACCATAATCACCATCACTACTACCACCACTACTACTACCATAATCACCATCATCAATCACTACTACCACAATCATCACAATACTACTACTACCATAATCACCGGCCTCGACCTCCCTGTTCCTCATTAAACGGCGACCTTTGATTTCGGCCGCTAAATGACCTCTGATTTTGGATCTGACTTCATCCGTACCCCCATTTTAGGGGGCTGCGAACAACTTTCGTTCCATACACCTTTTCGATCGGAGGCCTCCTTCTGCCCCAAACGGCCATTTTGGTTTTTAAACCAAAAGCGATTTTTCCGATTTCGCGCCCATTTTCTCCGTCCCTTTCACCCTGGGGAATTCTTTTTTTTTCTCACTATAACCTGCCGAGGGACCCCCTTACTATTCTTACCCCGTATCAACGCTCTAGCTTAACAAATGTGGCCATGCATAAAGAACAGACACACACACACGCACACAGACAATCGAAAATATATATATATATATACAGTATATACAGGTATATATATATATATATATATATATATTATATGTATATATAGTCTGAAGACCTTAACCCCTTTAGGTTCGAAGCTACCCCAGAATATATAAACAGAAACATCTCATGAATTATTTACCTAATAATTTCTTTTTTGAGGTTTGCTTTGCTTTTCCAGGACTAATAATGGGCCAGAATATGTGTTTTAGAATTTACAGTTGCAGTTCTGTTATGTTCTCTATGTGATAATATACATGGCAATATAATGCGCATGCTTGAATGTCGAGTATAATTTCTTATGCAGTGGTTAACTCTTCTGATTAGTCAACTGATAATGAAAAACAAAAACTACACTCTCAATTATTTCACATTTATGTATTTTAACCGACGAGGAAAATAAGTTATGTGGGTAAATATAACATTTAAATAAGTCATTATGTTCAGTGTTCCTACATAATATTTACCTTTGCCCTTGTCTCTTTCCAGGCATGCTTGTGTGCAGACATGGAATGATTACTCGGGAATCAAGATTATCCTCTGGAAATTGTGAAACCTGATCATTACAACGTCTGAACATTGAATAACCTGAACATTGAACAGCTTTGAACGTTGCCGAATCTGAACAATGTAAAGCTTGCACATTGCAAAGCCTGGACACTGAAAAGCCTGAACATTGTCGAACGTGAATGCTGGAAAGCCTGAATATTTAAAACATCATATATTGCCAAGCCATTTCACAGCCCGAAAATTGAAAAGCTTGAACATAGTAAAGTTTGTACATTACAGAGCGCGAACATTGACCAGCGTGAACACTGAAAATCCCGAACACACACCCTGAACAAACCCCCTGAACACACATCCTGAACACACACACTGAACACAAACTCTTAACACACACCTTGAACACAAAGCCTGAACACACACCCTGAACACAAAACCTGAACACACACCCTGAACACAAAGCCTGAACACACACCCTGAATACATACCCTAAGCACACACCCTGAACACACATCCTCAACACGCAGCCTGAACACACAGCCTGAACACATAGCTTCAACACACACCCTGAACAAACATCCTCAACATACACCCTGAACACACAGGTTCAACACACACCCTGAACACACACCCTGAACACACATTATGAACACACACCCTTAACACCCATCATTAACACACCCTGAACACACATTATGAACACACACCCTCAACACACATACTGAACACACATAATGAACACATACCCTGAACACACACCCTGAACACACACCCAGAACACATACCCTGAACATACACCCTGAACATACACCCTGAACACACACCCTGAACACGCACCCTGAGCATTGAAATGCCTAAACATTGAAATCCACTATGTCATTATTATGTTCATAAATTCCCCGTAACAGTATGGTGAACACGGTGCCATGAACACATCATGGAATATAACGAACACTCAAGGCCTTATTCAGAAATGTGATCAGGGTATTTGCTATCCCACATCGAACGAACTAATAAGAAATCGAATGTTGGTTTTTAGAGAGAACTTTATAATTATCAGGCAATTAAAGATGCCTGCTTAGTGTGTAAATTAGAGTGAAGTTTTACATTATGATAAGACTAAATAATATGGATTAAACGTAAAGGAAATTAGTAAGAAATTGTGAAAGAAACTCCGACTTCAAATATGTAGATAATGTTATCTTTCAATTTCGTTCATTAAGTTGATACGATACTGATGTGAGTGAACTATGACGGCCATAGTATTATTATGTTGGAAGGGTAATGTCTCTACCTAACCAACGAAGCCAAAGGGAATTGGGTGGTGTTTGACGAAAGTGAATAGAAAAGATCTCCCAGCTTTCAATTCGATCGACATATATTTAGTTTGACAGAACCTCTGAAACACATTGGAGCTACTCCGTACATTGTGGTGACCTTGTACAACTGTTAATCTATGATAGTGTGTGAAAGAAAAAAAAAAAAAATATATATATATATACTGTATATATATGTATATATATATATATATATATATATGCAGTACATATATGCATGCATATATATATATATATATATATATAAATATATATATATATATATATATATATATACTGTATATATATATATATAAATATATGTCTATATATATATATATATATATATATATATATATATATATATATACAGTATATATCATTATATATATATATATATATATATATATATATATATATATTATATATATATTATATATATAATTATTATTAAATATATGTATATAAACTATATTATGAATCATAGTGAACTCCTTAGAATTACAAAGATACACAGACCATTTGGTTGAAAGGAGGTGATGCGGCCTTACTACCTTAATAGTAAATCAATGAAGCTATGACTTGTGGTGAATGTAGAAGCCTGTCAAGTGGTTACTCTTGCTGAACTAAACTGTACAGCTATTAATCCACAAGTAGGGAAATACCGTTATTACTTCTGGTCTACAGATTGTGTTGCTATAACATTTGGTGAACTGATAGAATTGAAATTATGAGTAGACTTGTAGAAATGTGAATACATGTAAAGCAATTATTTGTTTCAACTAAAAACTATACTGCTCAACTATGATCACCAATATAACTGTGAAACTATGAATCTTGGTGAATTTATGGTCCGAGTGTGTTGTTAGTTCAGTATAAATTTTACACAATGGACATATTTAATCGATGGGTTGTTTAAACTAAGGACTGTAATGTTTAACTATGACCACTAATATAATTGTGAAACTATGTATCTTGGTGAATTTCTGAAAGTGTGTTATTAGTGGAATGTGTGGTGACAACAATGATAGATTGATGACTAGTTAGTGTTCTGGTGAGCAGGTTGAAGGTGGTGAACAGTCAGTATGTTATCAAGTAGGACACTCACCACCTCCTATCCCAGTACTATCACCACTACCACCATCACCACCATAATCACCCTCCTCGTTACTACATACACAGGTTAGTGATCTGTCTACTTTGTCACGAAAACTAAAAATTGTCATACTAATTCAATATTCTCGTAATTTGGTGCAGAACAACGCCACTAAGATAAAATTACTAAGTATAGTAACACATTGTGCGACAGTATATAGGAATGTAATTTGTCCTGATGAATAAATGTTTGGGTATTTGGTATGTTTGGTAATGTTTTTGTTTTAATGTTCGGAGTCTTCTAGGTAATGTGTAATGTGTAGGCAGTGTATACTATTTGGCAGTTACAACCATGTGCATACGACGAAAAGGGAATACATAACACGAATAAATAGGGAACTATGAGGATATTTCAGGGTACGGGATATTACTGTTTTCTTTCATGAAGATAAGAAACTAAAGTTAAGTTGAGGGGCGTACACTGAAACAGTGCATAGCCATGGCGCTTATATCCGTCTCATTGCTCTTTAGAACTTGTGGTTATTAACCCAATACAGGGGCTACTGCATTATTGTGGGTTACCACAGTTTACTTCTCTAGAGGGAACGTCACAACTGTCCACTAACACAAGGTACATCATTTACTGCTTAGGTCAAGGGTTCCCAACTGGGGTACATGTAACCCCAGGGGTACATTTGCACTTCTCAGAGGGTACATAGGGGTCTGAGAGAATAACCATAGAGTACAAAACATGGTATTCTAATCTACAGGCAGATTGCACAAAGTTGTGTTTTTATCAATTTCCTCATTTCAGTAAGCAAAACTTATATTAAAATTGGCAAGAATGCAGTTACCGGGTGGACCACCCGCCTTACGCTACGTGGACGCTCGCAATCATGTTCCCGTCTATTTTGACTGCCATGGGATACAATAATAGGTTAAAGGGGGGGTTTAGCCCCCTCACCACCCATGACTTATTGTCATCATATATATTGCCAGCAGGGATCAAATAACATAACAAATATACGGGAACTTAACCTTGAGCGATTGACCTATGTAAACATGACGACCGTTGGACCGTACACCCGGATACTATATCCTTCCCTTATTATATCATTGAGGCGACTATTCCATTTTTTTCACTATTATGTGACTTCCTGCGGCCCACAATCTGTATTGGACATGAAACAATCAGGTATGTATACCAACTCGAGACAGCTGCAGTACCGCCCGATAATGTCTGAGTATGTCATAGATAAAAATATTTTATAGTGACCGAGTTAATTTTATTGATAATATCAATACTAAGATCCCTATGCAGTCTACACATACATATTTCATAATAAATAATATAAAAATTTACATAATTTTATCAATTTTTATCCTAAATTGTTAGGGGTACATAGGTACCTATCAGAATGCCCAAGTGGTACAGAGGAACAAAAAGGTTGGGAACCCCTGGCTTAGGTGAACAGAGTCATTGGTTGTTAGGAGATAGTGGCTTCAGCACCATGACCCCATTATACCTTCGATTCTGGCTATAATTTAACGAGTTTATGCTGTTTAAGAAGAACCTATGTTATTAAGAGGGTTTATTTAGATCGTATTTACCCATTTGAGTAGTAGAATAGATTATATACTAAAGACATTATTCTTTGGGTACCAGAGCATGAAAATTACATAATGGTGGTGAAGGGGTTGTAGATAAAATGATCTGTGTTTTTTTGCAACCCTGGTAAGAAGTCTAGTTTGAGTCAAGTGCAGTATATACATATATTGTAAACAAATTAACTGGTGTAAATAAAGTCAGAGTGGTGCAATGTTTAACCCCTGGTGGTCTTTGAAAAGCTGTTGTTTGAATCCCAGTGAAAGTAAGGTACGGTAATGAATGGATCAGATTTGTACTTTGAAATCATATTTTCTTCAATTCAATTGTTGTTCCAATCTGGAACTTTTGTGTACGCTTATTGTCTGGCTGTAGGCCTATATTAGGCATACAATTATATATAGGCTATATATACTGTATATATATATATACTGTATTAGAGATGGACCGAATATTTGTTTCGTATTCGTATGTTCGAGTATTCGCTATGTTTTTCAATATTCGTATTCGTATTCGCATGTCCATTCATAGCTATTTGCAAATATGCGAATATGTTCACGAAACCAATAGAATATATCCAACGAAATTAGATATTAAATGTTAAAGTTAACACAAACGAATAAATAACAGTGTAGATGTGCGTTGGGGCGCGCTAAAGTGGAATGAAGGAGGACTGAGCAGTGTTGCTACTTAACTGTATTTAATAGTACCAGATCAAACTAGTGAAAAGTACTAAATTATTCTAAAGTTGAATCACTGCCCGGTAAACGAACGTGTGCTGGACGCCTGGACCTGGACATTTGAAACCGTCACAATATTGCCATTTTCAGACATATCCAAATGTAATAGCATGTCAATAAAATATATTCCATCATATTATTTCCTCGCTGATTTCGTATTTAGTACCAGATATGGACTATACTGCTGTTTGCGGATGATACAGTTCTGATGAGTGTATAATGAATGGGAGTTGCAGGGTCTGGTAAATGAGTTTGGAACAGTGTGCGAAAAAAACGGAATTTGAAGGTAAATACGGGGAAGAGCAAGGTTATGGTCTTCGAAAGGGGTGAAGTCACAGAGTGTGAGGTGAAGCTGAACGGTCAGGCTATGGAGATCGTCAACTCTTTTAAGTATCTGGGCAGTGTGTTGAGTAAAGATGGGGACTATGGATGAAGTGGTGCGGGAGAGGGTACAACAGGGGAAGAGGGTTGTAGGAACGCTAAAAAGCAGTAACAAGAAATAGGGTGGTCAGTATGGAAGTGAAGAAGTCCTTGCATGACAGTGTGGTAATACCAAAACTGACTTACGGAAGCGAATCATGGACGTGGTTGAGAGACTCAGACCAAGAGTGAGAGCAGTGGAAATGAATTACTTAAGGAGTGCGTGCGGAGTTACATGGAGGGATAGACAGACTAATGAGGAAGTAAGAAGGAGGTGTGGTGTGGAGGTAGATGTGCTGGAAAGTGTGAAAAGGAACAACTTGAGATGGTTCGGCCATATGGAACGTATGGAAAGCGAGAGAATGACTAAGAGGGTGTACGAGAGCGAGGTGGAGGGACAGAGGGGGAGAGGTAGACCGAATATGAGGTGGAAGGATGGAGTGAGGAAGTACATGAACGAAGGCGGTGCTGGGGGGGGGGAGGGGCGTCGACTGACGGGGGACAGAGGTGCATGGGGGCGGTTCGTTCGTGGCCACCCCTTCGGGGATCACGGCGTCAGGCAATAGATAGATAGATAGATAGATATGGACTATTTTATTGGAAAATGTATAAAATGGACTTGTGAGCGTTCAAATGTACCAAATCTGGTACTTTAGTACCAACAAAGCGGCAACACTGGGACTGAGGACTGGAAACATAGAAAATTGAATGGATTAATTTTAATTATTAAATTGTTTATGGCTGAACTCTTACAATATATTAAACAATAATTCATACAGTTCATTTATGATATTTAAGAAATTGCACATTCACATCGTCATTAACTTCTGGTAATTAATTTCATTGTAATTTAATTAAAATTTCTTGGTGACATAAAAATAATTACCAGTTCTTAACCCTTAACTGGCGGCGCGCAACATATGTCGAGTGAAAGAAATTTGGACTATGTGGCGGCTGACAACATAAGTCGTGTGCCATTTTCAGCACGTAATGTTGCTGAGAGAGAGAGATAAGTGGTGGCAGGAGAGTAGCGAGCGTATGACTGCTCCAGACGACCGCGGTGGACCAACTGACATCAATCCCACCCTCCTCCACCCTCTCACACTCGATACACAGGGAATTATGTAGGGAAAGTACCGAATTACATGGTTTTTGCACTCGTGTTGCGCGATTGTTGCAAGAAAACTAGCGGTCGTACAAGGATCGTTGGGGTGTCATTGGAACTCTGTTTATGCCCTTTCAGGGATAGATACTTGTTTTACGCTCTGGGTCTTAGAGCATGAAATGATCACGTAAACAACCCTATTTTGGGTTAAAAAAACCCCGCTGGGCGGTACATATTAATTACCGCCTAGGCCGCTCGTTAGGTGTTAAAGGATGAAATAAAGATTGAAAAACTCGCTATTCGTATTCGTATTCGCGAATTTTAAATGTTTCAAACAATGCATTGGAGTAGAGGAGAATGTCCAGAATGTATGGGTTCTAATTATTAAATGTTTCAAACATTGCATTGGAGTAGAGGAGAATGTCCAGAATGTTTGGGTTCTAATGTTTCAACCATTGCATTGGAGTAGAGGAGAATGTCCAGAATGTATGGGTTCTAATTATTAAATGTTTCAAACATTGCATTGGAGTAGAGGAGAATGTCCAGAATGTATGGGTTCTAATTATTAAATGTTTCAAACATTGCATTGGAGTAGAGGAGAATGTCCAGAATGTTTGGGGTCTAATGTTTCAACCATTGCATTGGAGTAGAGGAGAATGTCCAGAATGTATGGGTTCTAATTATTCATTGGAGTAGAGGAGAATGTCCAGAATGTATGGGTTCTAATTATTCATCGACAGTTTAAATATAGCATTAAGAATGTTATGCCACGTTTATAAGAACACGTAGGTGAGGAGGACTTTGTACCTGAGAGGGCTGGATATCCTGTGGCAATCAAGAAAGTGGCCAGTAATAGGACACTCGTTTGTCAGGGATCTTAACATTGACAAGCCCATATATCATCCCTACTTCATCGTCGTCAACGCTCTACCAGCCCCTGGTGCCCACAGTAACCTCTCTTAAAGGGAACGGAAGCTTGGACCTGGTTGGTCAGCTGGAGACCCTCACCTCACATTCTTAGTGATAGGCAGGTGGGAACGATATAAAACGAGGGGGTCGTTGCCAAGCGGAGCTGGGCTAATTTAATCCAGGAACTGGAAAACTGCAGAACTGGTAGAATGTATGACCCGAACCCCGAGGGCTGTTACATCGAAAAGCGGCAGAACCCTAGGGGGCATTGGGTGCGGAAGGAGTCAATAAAATTCAGGAACTCAGTCAATCAGTGGCTCAAGAGGAAACTGCCGTACACGCCGTAGTGACGATTCAATCCTACATGGAACACATGTTGGCTAACCGAATTTTGTGGTGGACGGGGGTACACTTGAATTACCGCGCATCAGACCGGCTGTTCAAGGAGTTGGTGGAGTCGGCCCGTGTGTTTGCGGTGCCGATGCGACAGCCATGGTGGACAGAATCTTCGTCGAGCTGAAGATGTACGAGCATGGCCCAATACACCATATTGCATACTAGATACTAATTAGGTTCGCTTTACCCTTTCCAAATCTAAATTACTTTTTAAGGTTGGCCTAAATTAATTCTTAAAATTTTAAGCTTGGAAACAATATTAGCCTAACGTAAAATTGAATTTTGGTATTTCTATGTTAGCCGAACCTAAGTTTAATTCTCACTAAATGGGGGTTTGGAGTTTTGGTTTATAGTAAGTTGGCCTAATCTTCTAAATTTAGCAACATGTTAGATTAACCTTAAAATTTAAATTTCAATCAAGTTATCCTAATCTTCTAAATTGAGCATAATGTTGGCCTAACTTCTTGAAGTTAAAATATAATCAAGCCTACCAAATTTAATTATTTGCGGTTTTTAAAGTGTTGGCCTAAACACAAATGATAAATTAAATAAAGTTATTTGCAACAATGTACTAAGTTACCACCTATGGATACCGCCATTCGTGTTTAAGTTTGTTAATTCCAAACAGAGTTTGATCGACGGGGGAATTTTCTCTTTCGGCGAAAACATTCAGTAAAAAATTTTGTATTTCGACATTTCCATCCGTTTTTGATACTAAAGAGTGAACAATATGGACGCTCTAGCGCAGCGGAAAAAACGCCGCTAGGGCAGGGCGTAAAGGTTCATTAACCCACTGGGACCCAGCTAGTTTAGATAAAAGTGTATGCGGAGAGACCAGTTAGATTTGGATTTTTTTTTTTTTTTTTTTTTTAAATTGCTTAAATAGGTGAGAATTGAAGAATAAACCCCCAAAGAAAAAACTTACCTCGGTCATTTGGGGGTCATATGAGTGGGGGGGGGCAACCTTAGCCATAAGCTGATGCGGGGCGGCCTTCAAGCTTCCCGCCCGGCAAGACACAGCTGAGCGCAGCAGCATGGCAGCGTACGATGCTGTCAAGTTTTCGAGAAGGACGGTTATTTACACCACCGGAGCTTCATGTGTGCCTTCATAGTTCATATTATATTAGCAAGAATGTATCACATAATGTCATTAATAAGTGAAGTTACAATGTGATAAGTGCCGTAGATTCAAGTTATAGAAGTGCTCACGAGGGACAAGCCTCGCGCGAGATCCTGGTTACCATGGCGACTGGCGGGGGGCCATCATGGTCTCAGGACCATAACATGAACGCACGCACGTACACACAACCAGCTGATTCGACACGCTCCATCCACCACTTCCACTTTCATTGTTTGCCTCTCTCACTCACTCTGTTTGTATTTATTAATTTATACTTTATCGTATCTTGTTGTATAGTTATAATATGAGTTTTACACATTGTTGAGGCACTTTGGACTTAGAAATATGGGTTTGAACATTGTATTTGTACTGGTATTTTGTACATGTGTTTTATCGTATTACATCTAACTGTTATTTTGTAATTATTTTTTATTGTATTCGATCTCACGGTTATCGTCATTGTTCACAGGGTATTAGGCTATAGTTACACTTATTGGTGTCCGTCACTGTTTTACGTATATTTGAGTGTCAATATCACTTACATATTGTTTCCGGCACTTGCGTTTATAGATATTATGTACACTTCGTTTTTTGTTACACACACTTCACTTTTGATAGGTGTCTTTTAGCGCAGTCTTTGCACACACTCTCTCGTAGAAATGTTCAAGGGTGTGATACTTCCCTGAAGCAGTACGGGAAAACACAGTGCAACTCCACATTCTAGGCACATATCCCTGGAATCTGATCTCACAGGGTCCCTCTGTGTAATGTTCCGACACGCATTTGACACGGTATGCGTCTGACACCGTTTGACACCGTCCTTGTTTCTCTTGGGGGCGGGCACATAGTCAGGGAAGTGGCGTTCTGTCAGCCTGGCAATCCCGTATGCTGCTGGCTGTCGATGTACGGGGGGTTGGGGCGTGAGGGGCAGTCATGTTTTACTTAAACATCTCCCTTGCACAACTCGATG